>CAUYUJ010002908.1:0-10000 GCA_963575745.1 Prorocentrum cordatum | reverse complement strand
GCGGCGGCGCTTACCAGCCTGGAGGAGGTCAGCGATCCGTTTCTGAGGTCCAGCCAGGACTTCAGCCAGCTCCAGGATCGGGCTCAGCAAGTACGGTCCATCCAGGAGATTCAGCGTCACAGACACGAGTAGGTGGAAATGGACGCGTACAGGCAGCAGTACTACCAGAGGACGAAGGGGGTTGGATTTTTGCGTTTACGGACGACACTGACGGGGATGAATGCGAGATGCTCGTGGATAGTGGAGCGCGCACTCATGTTGTACCAAAGGCTATGACGGAGAAGTGCAAGCTCACAGGCGAGCCAGGTCAGTCTCTGCGATCCATTATTGGTAAGGGTATTCGGACTTGGGATAAGCGGACGTTGACGGGTGAGGTCTTCGATTCTAACACATCGATCCCTGCAAAGCTAGACGTCGCGCCAGCTGAAGTTCGTAGAGGTGCCCTTTCAGTTGCAGAGATGAATGATGCAGGTTATTCGGTACACTTTGATCCTGACGGAGCCAAGATGTTCAAAAGCAACAAGAATGTGCAGCACGAGATAGATAAAGCTATCGAGTCGACAGTGACTTTGCGGTTACGACGGAAGGTGAATGCGTTTCTTCTTCCCATGAAGTTCAAGGATCCGACAGGCTACGAGTCCATCATCGGCGATGTCGAGGACCACTCTGAGAAGGACGACGAGCAGATGAAGGAGGAGCCTGTCGAGACGCAGCCTGTGGAGGTGCAGGCTGACAGTGGAGCGGCTAGTTCACGTGATGGCCCGCGTGGTGTCGCAGAAGGAGTTCCAGATCAGACGGGGACGCCCGTCGCACCCGGGCTCAAGAGACCAGCTCGGATGTCAGGAGAACATGTCAGAGCGCACATTCGGAGAGGTCACATTCCTTTCGAAGCTTGGTGTCAGGAGTGCATGATGGGACGAGGGCAAGAGGACCCTCATCGCGCGAGAGATCCAAACGCATCGGCTACTCCAGTTGTATCATTCGACTATGGGTTTCTCAGTCTCGGTGAAGATGGATCAGGTCGGCGTCTTACCCTGGCAGTCGGCAAGGACAGGAGGACAGGCTACCTCATGGGAGTTGTCGTGGAAGCTAAAGGCAATCAGAGCTACGCTATAGCGGCCATCAGCGAGTACCTGGGCGAGCTGGGCTACATGAGTATGGAAGTTCAGTTAGACGGAGAACCAGCACTGGAGGCACTCATGAATGGAGTGGTTTCGGAGCGTATCAAGAAGCTCGGCAAAGAGGCAGCTGAAGCTCAACTTCGAGTACGGCTAGTTCCAAAAGGAAGCCACGCTTCTCAAGGTGGAGTTGAGAGTGGAGTCAAGTCGGTTGCAGGTCTTGCGAGGACTGGACGTTTGACTCTGGAGAAGCGTTACAACATGAAGTTCACTGAGGATGTACCTATCATACCTTGGATGATTCGGCATCAGATATTCTGCCACAACAGGTACCAGCGGAGGAGGAGCAGTGGTCGCACATCTTTCGAGGAGCTCAGGTTGGCACCGTACACTTCACCCATGCTGGAGTTCGGAGAGACAGTGATCGGCAAGGAGCACACGGAGCTGCAGGACAAGCTGGGTACAGCCTGGTGCAAGGGACTGTGGCTGGGACGCAGTTCGAAGAGTGATGCTCATCTTATCGGCACGGCGACGGGGGTAGTTCAGGCCAGGACAGTGAAGCAGCTGACGACTGAGGAGAGCTTCGACATGGAGATGCTCAAAGCCATGCGTTGGGCGCCTTGGAGGACCTCGGTTAGAGCTGGAGTCTACGAGGGCGAGAATTGGCAGCCGACGGAAGGATGCCCTGGGTGTGAGTATGCAGCCAAAGGTCAGCACGGACGAGGACGGCCACCACATCGCAGCAGGACATGCCAGCAGCGTCGGGCCGAGTACGAGAAGTCAATCGCCAGAAAGGACGACGAACAGCCGAAGGTGGTCGTGGTTCCTGTGCCTACGGCCAGCTCGGAGGCTAACAACGGCGAGCAGCAAGCACAGCGACCAGCAGGGCCAGAACCAGCACAAGGTCAGGATCCCGTTGAAGCCGTTCGTCGGGAGGTGCAGAAGATCGAGAGGAGGCTTCGAGGCAAGCAGGGAGTGCCAGCTCCAGGGGCACCCGCCAAGCGAGGAGCTGATGATGCTGACCTCGGTGAAGGCGGCCCTGGAGGCCCACCTGGGAATCGAGGCCTGGTGGGAGCCATCGAGAGCATGAGTACTGGCGACCTCAAGAGGCTCGTGGCGGGCTTCAGCACGGAGGAGATGATGGGGCTCGTGGGCGAGGTCGACAAGGAGCTAAAGGACGACAGCGAGTTCAGCATCGTGATGGGCTGGACCGAGAACGACGAGTGGGAGGCGAAGCAGTGCGAGCTGGATCGGTTCGACAACTACGACGTGTGGGAGCTCACGCTGAGGGACCCTCACGGGCCTAAGGCACTTACGTGGACTTGGGTTTTGGAGATGAGGAGTGGCGAGCTCAAGGCTAGGCTTTGTGCGCGACCATTCGGCAAGCAGGTCAACAAGAGCAAGAATGAGCTGTACTGCCCTACTCCACTTTCATTCTCACTCAAGTTGCTCATGGTCTACGCTATCGTTAAGGATTTCGCCATCTTCTTTTTCGACATATCTCGAGCGTTTCTGTACACGCCGATTCGAGAGTTGGTGTACGCAGAGGTTCCGAAGGAGTACTGCCATCTTCCCGATGGATCAGATTGGGTTTTCAAGCTCAATAAGACCGTCTACGGACTTAACGAGGCGATGATCGATTTCGACGACCACTTTGAGAACATCGCTACAGGACGGAATGATGAATCCAAGATGACGTTCAAGAGGTTCCTTTCTGACCCGTGTACGTTTGCAGACAAGGTTAATCAAGTTGCTATGTCCAAGCACGTTGACGATGGCACGCTGGTGGGACCCAGAGTTTCAGCCAGCAAAGTGTTGGAGGAGCTCGGCACACATTTTCTACTCAAGGTTTCGGAGCTCACAGTCGGTGGTCCTGAGATCAAGCACCTTGGACGTGGCTGGCTCCGCACCCCCGAAGGCATTCAAGTTCGCATGTGGCCTGCTATTGTCAAGAAGCTACTCGACTCTGAGCCCAATGATAAGAAGACGAGCCCAATACCAGGAGTCAAGAACGAGAAGAAGGTCGAGAGCGAGGAGGAGTTGGATTCCAAAGCGGCCACAAAGTTCAGGAGCGTCAACGGCCTCAACATGTTCGTGTGTTTGGAAAGGCCTGAGTGTCAGTATGCAGCGAAGGAGTGTTCGAGGGGGATGTCACGACCGACGGTGCAGGACCAGATGAGGCTCACGCGCATCATCAGGTTCATTCGAGCTCACCCATCTTCAGTCGCGTGCATGTATCCAGACAGCGGCGATTTCAAGATTATCGGACGTGCAGACTCTAATTGGGCGGAGGATCCTATCGGGAGGAAGTCTACAAGTTGTGGTCAGTTGTTTCTCAATGGAGCTATGATCATGCAGTTCGTCAAGACTCAGGGGGCACCAGCACTCTCGTCGCCCGAAGCTGAGTTTAACGCACTCGTGCATGTCGGGATTGAGGCGAGAGGAGCACAGACTTATCTCAAGGAGCTCTTGGACGAAACTGTACCAGTGACGCTGGAGAGTGACAACTCCAGCGCTCTCACGAACGTCGAGAAGAAGGGAGTTGGCAGGATGAGGCACATCGAGTTGAAGGATCTGTGGATCAAGGACCTAGTCGCACGCAAGGCGGAGACGAAGGTCAGCACGAGCAAAGTTCACACCAACGAGAACACCGCAGATATTGGGACGAAACATCTTTCGAGGATCGATTTCATGAAGCACCTGGCGGCGATGAAGGTATGGCTCACTGGGAAAGGTGAGGTTGGTGAAGTATCAAGTTCGAGCAATGAGAAGAAGGGCCAGATCGGTAAGCCGGCGCTGGAGCTGATGGGAGCACTTACTCAATGCTTGGTGGGTCTTGGTGCGTTTCTTCAACTTGGACGCGCGGGCGCTACTGAGTTGGTGGAGAAGGAGTTTCAGCCAGTCGCGATCTCAAGCCCTGCAGATGATGAGAGCCATTTTGGCGTTTCCACAACGGTCGTGATGATGATACTCGCCCTTTTGAGTGTTGTCGCAACGAGTGCAGTCTTCAAAGTCAAGCAGCACATCGACCGTATCACGCAGCCAGCACAGAAAGATGCCTCAACTCAGTACAGCCTGAAGGACACGATGAAGAATGGAGCTACGAGCAAGATCGTGGTCAATGATCTTCGGGCTATGTTCACAGCTATGACTATAGACAGTGGACGGGAGTTTCTACGACTATGGCGAGTGGATCGGGCCGTCTCGACATACACGAAGGCAATGGTGGTCGAAGCATGTGTGGCGACCGCCCTCAATGAGATAAAGCAGGACAAGATCTACAGTGTTGATGGGTTTGTCGGGATTTGGCGCCCTCACTCGCTGGCTATGATTCGATATTGATATGTTTCCAGAATGCGTGCCCGATCTTGGCATGAAGCTGCAGATGGGCCCGAGGAGGAGTGCAGGAAACAAGGTATATATCAGTGATTTGAGTGAGGATTGTTGTGCATGCGCTGTTGTGACATTTGTGTACTGTGGAGAGCCAGTTTTGGCTCAGTTCATGCTGAGGTGGAAAAGGATTTCACCAGCCCTGTCGGGCAAGGTCCGTGGACCCCAGCTCCGCTACATAAGTTATCAAGATAACATTTCAGTACTTGCATATTATATTATATTATAGTCTATTATATTATATTATATTATATTATATGGTACCATATTACATCGCATTATATTATACTATATAATAACCAATTATATTGTATCATGTTATATTATATTATACTATATCTTACCATATTATATTATATCATACTATATTATAGTATTGTTTTTATTATCTTATATGGCATTATATTATATTTTAATATATTGTATTATATCATATTATATTATATTATAATAGATTATAGTATATTATCGTACACTATATTTTAGTATTATATTATATTAGATTATATTATATTATATCAAATTACATGCTTTTTAATTAAATTTTATTATAATATATTGCATTACATTGTACTTTACTATATTATATTAGCTTATACCATAGCATTTCGTATTATATTTTATTATGCCGTATTATATTTATTATATTTGATTATAGATTCGTATATTATAATCTGTAATATTATAGTATATTGTATGGTATTGTATGGTATTGTATTGTATTGTATTGTCGTATATTATAGCATATTATATTATATGATGTTATAGCATATTATACGATAGTATCCTATTATATATTTATTTAACTGTATTATATCATATGATATATCAATATATCCGAGCGGCCAACGGAATTTTGTGCTGCTGTCGTGATTTCTGGGCCCCTGAGGTTTCGATGTGGGGGGAGTATCAGGAGGGGGGGGGGGGGCTCGTCTGTGAGTGATTGGCGAGGAATTTTCAGGCGGGGGCCTCCTCCCTGCGGTGCCCGCCGCTCTTGTTTTTTAATTCGAGCGGGCCCTCGGAATTTTTATCAGTCGCCATTTTTGGGTTTTTGAGGCTTGGATATGAGGCGGGGGCCTCGTCTGTGAGTGGATTGCGAAGAAATCTCAGGCGGGGGCCCTCTCCCCAAGGGGCCCGCCGCTGATGTTTACTACTCCGGGCGGATCATCGGAATCTCATAATTGCATTTTTGGGCCCCCTTAGGCCTGGATGTGGAGGAAGTGTCAGGCGGGTGGCGGCCGCGCCGTGCATCGCGTTGGGCCTTCGCGCATGCCGCGGACGCCGTGGCGCGCGCGACGTGCAGGGGTTAGTTCGCGTGCATGCGGCCGCGCCGCCGCTTCGGGCGCGCCCCAATCGTGTTGCGCTGTGGCGATTTCCAGCAATTGATGCCCACGGGCAGCATCGGCCTCCTGATGGACGTGAACGAGCTCTTGGACGACGGGCCCTACAAGTACGCGGAGCCGCCGACGGTGGTGATTCAGCGCGCCATCGAGGTCTTCTCTCAGATCCCATGCGTCTTCCGAGCTGGAAGGCGCGAAGCTCTTCGAGCCCGGGGGCCTTCTGATCACGTTCTTGGGCTGCGCGTGCGAGGGCGAGCCCTTCCCGCCTGAGGTCTGGTCCGCCTGGGAAACGTCGTTGGCCTCGGATGACCGCGGCGTCCTGGGCCCTCGGCACCGGCGCGAGAACCTTTGGCTCGGCTACGGCATGGGCATCTGTTGGGAGACGCGGGCGATGTGGATCAACGCGCGCTCGTCGCGACGCGCGGCGTCTGGGCGTGCGCTTCGTTTTCGTGCAGGCCGTGGGCGTGCAGCGCGATTCAGGGCGATCCCGTCGCGGTCCGGCGCCTCCTGCACGTCCCGAACATGCGCGAGACGGGGGGCGTCGACAGCGTCTTGCCGGCCTACGTCCGCATGGGGGTGCGGTTCACGGCAGTGCAGGAAGAGCCCAAGAAGAGGTTGGAGCTCGTGCAGGAGCAACGGGCCATCGTCGCGTCCTTCGAGTTTCACCCTGGGGGCGAGCACTGGTGCCAGGAGTGCTTGCCAGGCTAGCTCTTCCGCCCCCGCCAGCTACCGCAGGGAATCTGGCTGCGGGCGCGCGGCTTCGAGGAGTCCCCGATCGACTGGGAGGTTGCCGAAGTTCTGCTGCAGGGCGGCGACGGCGCGGCCGACGACGACGAGGCCGAGGCGCGGGCGACGAGCAGGAGCTCACGTGGCAGAGCTCGGGACCGCAAGCCGCGCGGCGCTCGGGGTTCACCGTTCACCGTGGCGAACGCGTCGCGCCTCGCCTCCGCGCCGTCGCAGTGCCAGACGCCGCGCAAGGGCGTCGCCGTCGACTGCGCGAGGGGCGAGGGCGCCGGTTGCACGGGCGTGTCGGACGAGCAGTAGCGGCTTCACCTCCGCGTCATGTTTTCCCGCGCCGCGCGCGCGGAGCGCGCTGGTCCTGCGGCCGCCGACGCGGGGGTTTCTGGGGCGAGGGCCGCCGGCGTCCCCGCCGAAGGCGCTGCTTAAGTTCGACGTCGGAGCGAAGAACTCAAGAGGCGGCGCAGCTCGCGGCAGGGCTGGGCTTCGTGCTGCCCCCCGCCGGAGCGCCGCGGCGCCCGGCTCGGAGCCCGCGGGCTTGTCCCAGCGGCTTGGTCTCGCGCGCCAGCGGCTCGCGGGGTTGTCCCCGACGGCCTGGCCCGCGGGGCTGTCCCCGACGGCTGCGCGATTTCGCCGTCGGAGAACGTGCCCCAGCCACGTGCGGCGCCAAGGGCGCCGAGGAAAATCTACGCGCGCGCCCCTGCAGGGGGGGGGGGGGCGGGGGAAAACGAGCGGGGCGGCGATGGGGGGGTGGCGCTGTGGTAGGGCGGAGAGGGGCGCGGCGAAGGCCGAGGGGGAAGAGGAACATGCGGAGGAGAGGGGGGAAGTGGAGTGGGCGGAAGAGGGGGAGGGGGCGGATGAGGAAGAGGATGATAAATGCAGCGCGTAGGACGAGAAAGAACAGCGGGAAGAGGAGAAATAAGAGGAGGAGGACAGCTGGGGGCGGAAGGAAGCCTCCGCCAGACGAGAAAAAATAGGCGAAGGGCAAGGTAAATCGGTTATCGTGTGGGGTCCTACCGTCGGAATAATTTTTGCATGGGCAGTCTTCTCACTAAACATGCATCTTTGGCGCCCCTGGCTACAGCGGCAACGGTTTTCGCTTAATATTTCTTGGCGCAGTATTCCAAAATCACGCTATCGCGCGAGACGTCTTCACAAATGATGCAAAAATGACGCCCTCGCATGGGACGTCATCAGTTTTTTGTTTCAAGCGCCGCGCTTTCGACATTCAGGACTTTCGCAGTGGCCTTTATCACGATTTGCCTGGACATAAACGTCCTCGCGATTCGCTCGAGAAAGTCTCGCGATTCATGCAGGACTCACGGTTCAGCAACCTGCCCTTTCGACCTGGGCCCGCTTTCCGACCTGCCCGTTAGGATTTGCCCGCCCGATCTGCCCGTATGGTTGTGCCACGTGTTTCTGCTCTTCGCACCCACCCTGCCGATTTCTCTCTTGCTCCATCCTTCTCCCCCCCCCTTCCGTTTGTCTTTTCTTCCCCTGTATGAAGGGCTGCGCAAAAATGCACGTGGCAGGGACAGCTTCTACATTCCCAGTGATCGGAGACGGAGAGGGCGTGCACCGAAGGTTACGGGTATACGTGTTGAGTGCCACGCGAGCAGGTCAGAACGAACAATCCAAAACTGGTTATTGTTCCTGTGGTTGATTTCTCCTTTCGAACATACAATTATTGTTGGTCCCCCTTCCACTGACCATCATATTTTTCAATTTAAATGCCCCCCCCCAGGGCTCGCACCCAGTGTTTCTTTACAATGGGAATTTGGATGTCTCCAAACTGGCTTCCTGGCCCTCGAGTTACGACAACAACGGATTCCACCTGTTATTGCACCTCCTACTGAAGTTTTTTTTTCTGCTAGTAGCTGCAGCTCCTACTTCAGCTTTTAGTGCAGCTCGTACTACTGGGTGTACCACAGTTCCCATTGCAGCTCCTACTGCAGCTCCCACCCCACCGCCTGGTTCAGCTCTCGCTACAGCTTGAACTATAGCTACGACTTCAGCTTCTACACTACAGCTCGCGCTACAGCTGCTATGACAGTTCTTACTCCAGCCAGCTCCTACTACAGCACGAACTACAGCTCCTACCACAGGTCGTACAATAGATCCGACGACAGTTCGTACGGCAGCTCCTACGCCAGATCTTACTGTAGCTCCTCCTACAACAACTACCACAGCTCATACTACAATTCCTACGACAGCTTGTTCTGCCGCTACTATTACAGCTCGTACTGCAGCTCCCGCTCAGCTTCTACGATTGTTTATACTGCAGCTCCGACTACAGCTCGTGCTACAGCTCCTGCGACAGCTCCTAGTGCAGCCACTACTACAGCACGTACTACAGATCTTATCACAGCTCCCACTACCGCTCGTACAACAGGTCCTATACAACTCCTGTTGCAGCTCCTGCTGCAGCTCCTACTGCAGCTCCGACTACAGCTCCTGCTACAGCTGCTTGTGCAAATTCCTGCACAGGTCGTCGTAAAATGAGTGCTTCTGGCAATCCTTATCTGATTTCAGCTACAACGCGTGAAATGCACGTATGATGTCGTCGCCGTGGCGTGGGGACGTGCGGCGCTGTTGCGCTGTCGCGTGGGGGTGGGGGGGTGCGCAACAGTACACCAGTGCGTATTTTTGCTAGCGGGGGCGAATTTGGGAGCAGGCGCACCAGGGCCCGGTGCACTAGTATTTCTTTTTGCCTGGTTGTTGTTGGTGGTCAGCGTTCTCATCTTCATCGTCGTCGTGCGCGAGTCCAGGACTCGCGCCTGCGAAACTGGAAGAAGGGCGAGTCCCTGGGCCGCGGCGCGTACGGCGAGGCCGCGCCTTGCGTCGCGCCCGCGGTGCCCCTCACTCTTGCGACCTCGTCGGCGGCGACGACGGCGACGGAGACGACGCCCCTCCCCTCCTTCCTTGTCGTCGTCTTCCCCCCCTCTTTTCGTTTCATCCTCCATTCTCCCGATCCCCGTTCCTCCTCGTTCCTTTCCTCTTCCACCTTCCCCTCCTCGCACTCCTCCCCCCCGCCCGTGTCTCCCTCCCCCCCCTCGCCCTCCCTTCGCCTCTTTGTCTTGCCCTCTTCCTCGTTTGCCTCCTCCTTTTCGTCTTCGTCGTCTTCTTTTTTTCCTCCCCCCCCTCTTCCTTCGCATTGTTAGCCGTCACACCTTCCCCCTGTTCGCCTCAAGAGCTCCAAGAATTCCAAGGGAAGCGCTGGGAGCCGATTTGCCACGACTTGTCCCCATCCTCCTCCTCCTCCTCTTCCTCCTCCTCCTCCTCCTCCTCCTCCTCCTCCTCCTCCCGCCTTGCCTACTTCGCGGCTGTCCCTTTCGTGAGCTCTGGGGGACCAGCGGAGTACCTCGCACCTGTCTCCCCCCATAGCCCGACGCAGAATCTTAACGCTACGCGTGT
>CAUYUJ010002907.1:0-84332 GCA_963575745.1 Prorocentrum cordatum | reverse complement strand
CCCAGGGCCTGTCTCCGCGTCCGTGCGCTCTGCCTCGTCCTCGTCTCCGTTCCCTCCTCGTCTCCTCCGTTCTCGGTGCTCCTCGTTCTCCCCGTGCCCTCCGCCCGCGTCTCCTCCCTTCTCCTCGTTCTCCTCGCCTCCTCCTCGCCTCCTCCGTTCCCCGCGTGCTTCCTCCTCGTCTCCTCCGTTCGGCCTGCCTCCTCCGCTCCCCCCGTTCCTCCCGCTGCTCTCTCCGCTCTCCCCCGTGGCCCGCCCCCTCTCCCCACGCCCGCTCCGCACGGGTGCCGTGCGCCGCGCTCTTGCCTGGCAGTTGTCTGGCCTCGGCGTTGCCTCTCCCGCGCGTGGTCGTGTGGTTGTCCACGCGCAGGGTGCCACTTCAGCGATACACCAGCTCAGTGCATAATTGCATGCATGTTCGTCCCCCTTCTCTGGTTAATTCAAGCTTCGCGCGGCCCGCTTAGCTTCGACCGGAAGAGGTGCGCTCTCGACCCGCGAATCCAACATGTTTGCATGCATGCATGCATGCATGCATGTACGTATGTCTGCAGACATGCATGCGTGTGTGTGTGTGTGTGTATTTGTGTACGTACGTATGTATGTGCGTATGTGCGTATGTATGTACGTACCCACGGGTCGTTCAGAGGAGGTATTTTGGGATTCCCCAGATTCCACTATACTTTGAGCGCCTTCCTGCTTCGAAGATCGAGTGGCTTCACCGTTTCCGTCCTCTTCTGGGGGCGGACGGAACCTCAATCTACTTTCAACGCCTTCGTACTTCATGTTTCTACCTAGTTCTTCCGATCGATGGGTATGTATGTGGGTCTGTATGTATGTATGTATGCATGCATGTATGTATGCATGCATGTATGCATCGATGTATACATGTATGTCGATACATATGTATATATGTATGTAGGTGTATAGACGCACATATATGCATGCATGCATGTACGTTCGTGCGTACGTATGTATGTATGTATGCACGTACATAGGTATGCCTGTGGATATGTCTGTAGTTATGCATGCATGCATCCATGCATGATTGTATGCATGTATGTATACCTGTTTGTATGCACGCTTGTGTGCATGTGTGTATGTGTGTATGTATGCATGTGTGTGTGTATATGAAGTTATTTTCTATACATGTGCGTATGTATGCATGATTGTATGCATGTATGTATATATGTACGCATGCATGTATGCATGTATGTAGATGCATATGAATGCATTCATGTATGTATGTCCGTATGTATGTATATATGTATGCATGTGTGTACGCATGCATGCATGTATGTATGTACGCATGTATGCATGCACGTATGTATGTGTGCATGTCTGTATGTTTGCATGTCTAGATATGTGTATGCATGACTGTATGTGTGTATGATTGTGTGTATGTATGCATGCATGCATGCATGCATGTATGTATGTATGTATGCATGCATTTGTATGTCTGTGTGCATGCGTGCATGTATGTATGTATGTATGGATGTATAGATGGATGTATGCATGCATGCATGCATGCATGCATGCATGCCATGTATGTATGTTTGTGTGCAATGTATGCATGCATGAATGTGTGTCTCTCTGTCTGTCTGTCTGTCTGTCTGTCTGTCTGTCTGTCTGTCTGTCTGTCTGTCTGTCTGTCTGTCTGTCTGTCTGTCTGTCTGTCTGTCTGTAGGTAGGTAGGTAGGTAGGTAGGTAGGTAGGTAGGTAGGTAGGTATGTACGTATGTACGTATGTACGTATGTACGTATGTACGTATGTACGTATGTATGCATGCATGTATGTATGTATGCATGTATGTATGCATGTATTTGTACATTTTTTGCACGTGGCTCGGCTGCCGCGAACCGCGTCCGACAGGAACTCTGGACCTAGTTGCATGCCTCCTAAAACCGGTCGCCATATTCTCTGTAGGGGTGTGGCCGGGACATGTGCTAGCAGCACACGGCCAGGGTGCCTGGCCGGAATGATTGAACGGTCACCTTTGGAACATCCTCTCCCCCTCGGGGTGGAGGAAAGGGAGGGGGTGGTGGAGGAGGGGAAAGGGGGAGGAGGAGGAGGAGAGAGGGGGAGAGAGGGGGAGGAAAGGGACAAGGGGGGGACGGAAGAGGAAGGAGGGGGAGGTGGACGGGGGGAAGGGCGGACTCCGAACGGCGGCGCGGGAGGGGGTTTGAGCCAACCAGGCAGTCTAGCAACATGTAAATGGACAGAGACCTCGTCACCCTGCGTAGACCCAGTTGTCGCCGAGGCGGATCCCCACCCCATGCGTCCCTGCTGGAGGGTCTGGAGGTGGTGGGAAGCGTTCGCGATAGGCCTCGGGGTGCAGTTTTTTCGTTCTTTGCCACGCTATGACTCGTAAGAGTAGCCTGTGGTGGGTCAGCGTGAGGTCGAGCGAAATGCCTGCGAGCCATGGCCGGGGCGGCACGACTAAAGTCCGCCACAGGGAATTGACGGTCTGTTTGTACCATTCTCCAGCTTTTCGTGGTCTCCCGACGCGCTTGGGACCATAATCCCATGGCTGCAGCGTGCGTGGGTCGAACGTGCAGGAGGCGACTGGGTCAGTCGCGGGCGCAGATATCAGACGGCAGAGCAGATCGAGCTAGAGTTTTTCGCATGTGTCGCTGAAGCGCTCGAGGGGTTGGCGCGGTCTCCTGCCGTTAAGGGCATTGTGTGCGTGGTTGAAAATAAACTCGTTCGTGTTTGTGCGGTCCTGTCCTCGAGCCATTTGACCGTACGTGGTAGAGAGCCCAAGGATTTTGCGGAGTTCTTTCAACTGGAAAAGCGTCGAGCCGCTGTGACTGCCCAGGGGTGAGCTGGGTGGTCTCCAAGCCGTACAGCAATTTGGACCTGCATAACGCGTAAAAAGTTTGATTTTTGTTGTGACACGGTGCAGTCGCTGTGCAGCCAGAACGGTCGCTGTGAGCCAGAACGCATCCAATCGCTGCATTGTCTGGTAGCAATTGCAGATGCGGGCGCTGATTTCTTTCCCGACATCATTTTTGCTGTCTAGTGAGCAACCCAGATACTTCACCGTCTCTGCGCAGGGAACAAGACTGCCATCTCGGTATTTTAGCCGGCTTGGGCGTCCGATGACCATCAATACACATTGAGTGTTGTTTAGGTTAAGACCGAATCGCGCGTTTTTTTATCGATTGTGTGCAACATGCGCGTGGCCTGGGCTTTGTCGGAAGAAATGCGCATCGTGTCGTCTGCGAATAGCACGACATCAAATGTGATTCCGGGCGGACGCCCTTCGAAAACGACGCGCCGCGTATGTACTTGTATGTGCAGTTATGTATATATAGATGTACATACACATACGTGGTTATATATGTATATGTACATGTATATGATTCTGTATCTGCAACTGTTTATGTCCACATATATTCATATTCATATATATATATATATATATTCATGCACGTGCATCTGCAACTGTTTATGTATGTGAATATAGGTACCTATTTGTACGTGCATGCTGGTAAGTATGGCTGTCTGTCTGTATGTACGCATGCATCCACGCATGGATGTATGCATACATGCATGTATGTATGTGTGTGTATGCATGCATCTATGTAATGTATGTATGCATGCATGCATGCATGTATGCATGTATGTATATATGTACCTATGCATGTGTGTATGTATGTATGTACGTATGTACGTATGCATCTATGTATGTATGAATGGACGTACGTACGTACGTATGTATGTATGTATGCATGTAGGTATGTATGCATCTATGTATGTGTGTGTATGTATGTATGCATGCATGCATGTAGGTATGTATACATGGTATGTATGTACGTCTTAATGTTGTACTGTATACATGGATGTGTGTATCTATGCATGTGTGCGTGGATATATATATATATATATATATATATATGTATATATATATATAAATAAATAAATAAATTTGCATATTTGTATATGTACATGTGTGCATGTGTGTATACATGTGTATTTATGTATGCATTGTCGTACGACCGTATGAATTTATGCCTGTAAATACATGCATGTATGTGCGTACACCTATGTAGGTAGGTACGAATGCATGTATATGGCCATACCCGCACATGCATTATACACATATTGTAGTGGCCTTCGGCCAGTGCCGCCGATCCGGGTCGCTCGGTGTTATTCTCCAGACGCAGACATCATGGGCGCACACTCAAGCGCACAAACTTCTCGGGTTACCTACGAAAGGGCGTAGGAATGCAGTTGGGTCAATAGAGCCATCTCGCAACAGTGGTTCTATCAACGGCGGGGTGCTTGCAGTGACCGTGGGGACGGGAAATAATAATGACATGAACATTCCATACAGGATGCCGATCACTTTGGAAACTCACGATACGTCGTGCAGGGAGTCGTGTTACGAAACATGTGGCCTGGACGATGTGGTGCGAGCGGTGGAGGCGAGCCTATCGGCGCAAGGACGCCCTCTTGGGGCGTTTTTTGAGCCATCTTAGGAGCCTGTCAGGGCGTCGTGGGGGCTTCTTGGGGGCTTTCGGAGGCCCTCTTGGAGGCTCTTGGGGCCTCCTGGGGGCCTCGTGGGCTGGAAGGCTAGATTTTTTCTGCTTTTCGTCCCTCTTTTGGGTCCTCTTGGGGCCGTCTTGGGGGCCTGTTGGGCCGTCTTGGGCGGCTCTTGGGCCGCCTTGGGGCCCTCTTGGGCCGTCTTGGGACTGTCTGGGGGCCTCCTGGGCCGTCTTCGAGCGGTCTTGGGGGCCTCTTGGGCCGTCTTGGAGCGTCGGAAAGCCGAAAAAAGCGACAACCCCAAAAACATTGAAAAAACCAATGGGAATCAACGATTTTTGCCTCTGGGGGCCATCGTGGGAGGCCTCTTGGAGGCCTCTTCAGACGTCGTGGAAGGCTCTTGGGCCGTCTCGGGGCCATCTTGGGCGTGTTCGGGCGATCCTTCGGGGTCTCGGGACTTTCGTAGACCGTCCTCAGAGACTTTTGCGGCCGCGGCCACCCTTCCAGCGCATCCTCGAGATTAGAGCCTTCTGTAAAAGCAGTGCCCCGCATCCGCCGGAAACTCGCACCCCCCCCCCCCCATCCCCCCTTCCCCGGCAGAGCCACCCCGGCAACCCCCCCAGAAGCTGAGGCTCAGCCTCGAGGCTGTAGCTGAGACTCCTTGATACTCACACGCCGGATCGGCGGATATGTATACACATACACACATACACCGTTCGGACTTGTGCGTGTTGTCTTTGGCGAGGACCATCAATGAGGGCGCCCTCGAGGGCACGAAGTTATTCGCGCTTCGCGCTTCGCCGTTCGGGTCCGATTCCTCCTCGTCCTCCTCTTATCCCCTGGGGGACGGCGGTACAGCGCGAAGTTATTCGCGCTTCGCGCTTCGCGCAGCGCCAAGCGCGACATTTCGCGCCCGAGATCAAGGAACATCTTGGCCATCATGCGAGCCAGAAGCGCACGAAGCCGACACGCGCCCGGGGAATGCACGCTCGCCGCGCGGGGCGCTCGCCGCGGAGGCCGCGCTCCTCTGACGAGCGCGCGCTCGTGCGGTCGTGCTCCACAGGGGCCGGCAGCGCTGCTGGGCTGTGGCTCCGCGCCCGGCGGTGCTGCCCCGGCGGTGCTGCCGGACATGCCGAGGCCGAGCACTGGCGAGCGTGCTCCCACGAAGCCCGGCCTCGACAGCGCGCCAGCGTCAGGCTCAGGGAGGCTCGAGGCTCGAGACGAGCGTCCGCCAGTGTCATCGAAGAAGAAAACCGCCATGAACATAAGCTTTTGGCGCTCCGCGCGGATGTCTTGGATCCGCGCTCGACCCCCGTCCATGGCGCGCGGTATTTTTGTGCCCCCCTGGGCCTCGGAGTCGGCTGGGGGGTCTGAACTGGAAGGGGCCCCAGAATATCGGTCAGGAGGGGGGATGAGGCCAAATCCGGCCAATCTCTGTCCCCACACCCCTCCTGGGGTCCAGCTGGTGCAGTCATTCACCCCAGATTCGTTTTTCACTATCCCGGGGCCCGAGAACGGTTTTGGCCTCCAGAGCCGGAGAAAGGCAAAGATCAGGAGAGGAAAAAACACACAGACACAATTAATCCTCGATTCCCCCGAAAATATGGGAAAATATGGGAAGTGGGGGGGAAGACAAAAACCCAGAAAATATGGGGAAATATGGGGAATCTTCTGATTTGTGTGTATTTATTTGTGTGTCCCAGGGCCCCTTCAAAAGAGCCTTCCCGAACCCAGCATCTCGAACCTGCCCGCCCTTCCTGCTGGCCGGAACCGGTGCTGGGCCACCTCAGGCCCCCCGACGGCTCCAACCTTTCCTGCTCCTCCTCCTCCTCCTCCTGCTCTCCTTGTGCCTCCTTCTGCCTTTCTGCTGCCCTCCTCTCCCTCCTCCTCCTGCCCTCCTCCTCCTCCCTCCTGCCCTCCTCCTCCTCCTCCTCCTCCTCCTCCTCCTCCTCCTCCCTCCTCCCTCCTCCTCCCCCTCCTCCTCCTCCCTCCTCCTCCTCTCCTCCTCTTCCTCCTCCTCCTCCCCTCTCCTTTCCTCCCTGCTCCTCCTCCTCCTCCTCCTCCTCCTCCTCCTCCTCCTGCGCTCCTCCTGCCCTCCTCCTACCATTTTCCTACCCTCCTCCTCTGCCCTCGGCCGTCAGGCCGGCCCGCGCCGCACGAGGCGCGCGCGGGCGCGGGCCCAGCGGGGGCCCAGCCGGGTGTTCGGCCGCGCGCGCCCTCAGCGGGGGGCGCCTGTGCGGCTCCATGGGCGCGCCGCCGGAGCAGCCCGCAGGGGAGGGCGCCAAGGACGGCGGGGGAGGGCGCCAAGGACGGCGGAGGGCAGGAGGAGGAGGAGGAGGAGGAGGAGGAGGAGGAGGAGGAGGAGGAGGAGGAGGAGGAGGAGAGGAGGAGGAGGAGGAGGGCAGGAGGAGGAGGAGGAGGAGGAGGAGGAAGTGGAGGAGGAGGAGGAGGTGGAGGAGGAGGAGGTGGAGGAGGAGGCGGAGGAGGAATACTAATCATATCAAGAATATTCGCAGTATCAACACTAAACACAATCATACCCCTTGACGGGTACTCAGACTTAACTAATACTGGTGCACACAAGGAGAACACTAATAATCATAATGCTACTAATGATAATAGTATTAATAATCATAAGCATTAACATAAGACGAACACGAGCACTACGATTACTAACATAAAAAACGCATAGTCATCAGACGAATCAGACGGACTATACAAGTACTAATAAGACGGTCACATATCAGTGCTAGTAATAAGACCTTCACGCACAATATTACTACTAGTTATAAGAAGAGTACTATGGCCCTTAATACTAATACTAATCATCGTACTAGTTCCGTAAAGCAGAGAAGAGTTAATATCAGTAAAAAGAACACGATAATACATCATAGTTCTACGATGAAGGTGCTATGAATAATACTCAGGAGTGTATTAAGAACAGTGTGAACGATACTACGACGAATACTATCAATTTCACGATTCTTTATAAGCATAACAAGCTAATCATACCAATACTACGAACTACTAATCATAATAGTAATGACACCAATAAAAAAGAGGAGCATTACTACGACTACTACGACTACTACGAACACTACTGCTACTACTACTACTACTACTACTACTACTACTACTACTACTACTACTACTACTACTACTACTACTACATTTGCTACTATTACTACTATTATTTTTACTACATCAACAACTACTACTACTACTAGTATACATGTTAACCAGCTGAAGAACCATGAACATACCAATATGGAACTCATCATAAGACTATTACTGCTACTACACGGAATAATCGAGACAATATTAATACCATGCATGCTAATACTATTAATGAAACTGATACTCATAATGGTAATACTGATGTTGATCATAATAATTCAAGCACTCCGAATAATAATACGAGGAGGAGGAGGAGGAGGAGGAGGAGGAGGAGGAGGAGGAGGAGGAGGAGGAGGAGGAGGAGGAGGAGGAGGAGGAGGAGGAGGAGGAGGAGGAGCAGTAAAGGTTAGAGCCGTCCAGGGGTTCTGAGCTTGCCCAGCACTGGTTCTGGCCTGCAGGAGGGGCGCGCAGGTTCGAGGTTCTGGGTTCGGGAACGCTTCTTGTGCTTTTTCCGGCCTCCATGAACCGTTCTCAGGCCCCGCGGGACGGTGAAACACGAACCTGGGCTGAAATACTGCACCAGATGAACCCCAGGAGGGCTTTGGAGACCAACTTTGAGCAAACCGATTTCGCCCCCAACTGCTCGCTCCTCTTGAAGGGGGAGGGAGCTCAGGGGTCTAACCTGTCGAAGAAAGGAAGGCGGAGGCGTTTTCACTACTTTGGGCCTCCAGGGGCCGTCGCTGGGGCGCCCACGAGGCTCCCACCAGCGGTTCCGCTCGCAGCTGCCTGCCTCTCCGTCGGCCGTGTGGTGGGAGGAGGGCCTCAAACATCCGACGTTGCGTTTGTGTTTGCCGTAGCGTGGCTCACTGGAGGTGGAGGCCCCGTTCCCGATAGAGTTTCCACCCGACGCCCGCCCAGCGCACGGAGGCGCCCACGGGGCGCCGCGCGAGGCTCCCACCGGCGGGCATCGGGCGAACCCTGCAGAACTTCGGCATGCCCACCCAGCGCACGAGGCTTCCGCGGGGCTTCCACGAAGCACCCACGAGCTCGGAAACTGGAACACATCCATGGCCAGTGGCGGGCCGTTTTTCAATCCCAGGACTTCTTTTAAGGGTCGGGGACGACGTCGGGGTGGTTTGGTAGTATGCTGCTCCCCCTCTTTTTCCAAGGGAAACAGCGAAACATGTATACACCAGGATGCCGTATACACCAGAGTCCGTTTCCTTTCAGGAGGAAAAATACACACAGACACAATTATTCGTCGATCCCCCAGAAAATATGGGAAACCATGGGAACTGGGCGGGAAGACAAAAACCGAGAAAATATGGGAAAAGATGGGACATCCTTTTGTTTGTTTGTTTGTTTGTGTGTGTGTGTTGATTTGTGTGTCCTGGGGCCCCTTGATTCTTGTGCGAACCTCAGTGCGGGACCGGAAAGAGCATCGGTGTACAGCCACGCGCAGAGGGGGGTGAAGGGAGGGGGGAGGGCTTCTTAGAAGCACCCCTGCTTCTTAGAAGGCGCGGGCCTTATGTAAGGCTGGCGCCTTCTAAGAAGCAGCCTCCTTCTAAGAAGCCTTCCCCCCTCCCCCTACCCCCTTGTGCGCGCCGCCAAGGTGTACAAGCTTCGATGCCCTAACAAAGGGTGCCCACGAGGCGAGGCCTCGGCACGCCCCGGCCCGCGAGCGCCCAGCAGCCGGGCAGCCCAGCGCAGGCCAGTTACCTCGAGCGACACAGGCAAGGGCCCCCTAAGTGGAAGCACTGTTTTGCCTGGCATCGCTCGGACGTGTGTTTTTTTTCTCGGCGAGGATCATCGAGGACCATCCTCGACCAAAGAGCAAAAAAAACACGCACGAAACCGACCCCCCCCCCCCCCTCGTGCTCGGGCACGTGCACGTGCACGTTCTCGTGCTCACGCTCCTCCCCCCCTCTTCCTTGCCCCCGTGGTTGTCGTCCTCGTCCTCGTCGTGCTCGCCCTCCCTTCTCCTCCTCCCCCTCCTCCTCCTCCTCCTATCCTTGCGCTGCGATCCAAAATTGCGAAAAGCGACAACACCGTGAAAAATCACGACCAGAGCCCTAGCCCCCTCGTCTTTCTTCTGAGTCCCACCAGCCCTTTAGGGCGTCGGTGGTTTAACGAGTTTCCTCTTCCACCCCTCCTTCTTCCCCTTCGGGGAGGGGTTTACCCCTCCCCCTATCCCCTCCCCACTGACCTGAACAGGAGGGGCGGGGAGCGGTCAGAGCGTCCAAAACAGCCTCGGCGAGGAAGCCAAAAACATTAATTTTACTATGGTTTTGGCGCCATTTTGGCCTTCTCAGGGGGCAGCGCTAATAAGGCTCCCCTCTTCTTTGATCGATTTCCTCCACGATGGCCGCAAGAGGCCCCCAGGATGCCCCAAGAGGCCGCAGGATGGCCCCAAGATGGCCCCAAGAGGCCCCCCAAGAGGCCCCCAGGAGGCCCCCAAGAGACCCCCAAAAGGCCCCACGATGGCCCCAAGAGGCCCCAAGAGGCCCCCAGGAGGCCCCAAAGAGGATCCCGAACGGCCCACAGAGGCCCCCCTGTGGCACCCAAGACGCCGAAAAGCCCCTCAGGACGACCCTCTACTCGCCTGGGCGTCGTTTCTGGACGGGCTTGTGGGGATACGCGAAGCGTCTAGAATTTCTCAAGCCATATCGATCTGTGATTGTCCCAGGACTCGAAACCGGGCAAAAAGGTCCAGTGTAAAATACATGTGCGTTTCTTCGATCTCGAGGTTCGATGTTGGCAGCGGATTTTGCCCCGCCCGACGTCATGAGTTTTCCACAGCCCTCGACCCCCATATGTCTCGACCCATCCCCGGTACCAGCTTTTCATCGCGAGCAGTTTTTTGACTGTCCCAGGGCCCGGCGAGGGCCCCTTAGAGGCCGAGCAAAATCGACCAAACTATTTGGAGTTTTGGGTTTCTTAACAAGCGTGGGGGGGTACCCCTCCGACGGGGGTCAACCTCACCTCTTCGTCGCGCCGAAACGGGGGTCGGAGCGCCTTCGGTGCGCGGTGGCTACCCGCGACGGGGGTCGATGTGTGGCTGTCGGCGGGGGTGACGCCCCCCCGACGCTAATTAGGAAACTCGGAGTGCGTTTTTTCTAAAGCTGTTGGATTTTTTAGCTCCCCCGCCCTCCAGCAGCGAGCAGAGATCCCCCAAACTTGGGCCGAAAGGGGCTGGGAGGAGGAGGAGGAGGAGGAGGAGGAGGAGGAATAATAATAATAAGAATAATATTAATAATAATAATAATACTAATAATAATCATACTAATAAGAAAACAATAAGAATAATAATAAGAAGAAGACGAAGACGAATAATAATAATACGAATGCTAGTACTAATAAGAAGAATAATAAGACGAAGGCGACGAGTAATAATAATACGAATAATAAGAATAATAATCATACGAATAAGAAGACGAATACTCATAATACTAAGACTAATAATAATATGCATCATAATAATAATATTAATACGAACAAGAATAATACTACTAAGACGGCGATTAAGAATAATACGACGAAAGATAATAATAACAATAATACTATTAATAATAATAACAATAATAATAATACTATTACTAATAATATTAATAATAATAGTAATACATTATAATACTAATCATAATAGTAGTAATACTAATCATATTAATAATAAAAATAATATTAGCAATACCAATAATAATAACAATGATAACATTAATAATAAGAATACTACTAATATTAATACTAATACTAATAAATATAAATAAATAAATAAATAAATAAATAAATAACTAAATAAACACATACATAAATAAATAAATACATACATACATACATAAATAAATACATACATAACTAAATACATACATATAATAATAAAAACAATAATAATACTATTTATAATACTAATACTACTACTACTAATACTAATACTATTAATAATACTAATACTAATAATAATACTAATAATAATAATAGTAATAATATTAATAATAATGATAATAACAATAATACTAATAATGATAATAATAATATTAATAATAATAAAAATATCAATAATATTAATAATAATACTAATACTAATAATAATAATCATATTAAGAAGAATACTAAGAAGACGAATAATAATACGAACAAGAAGAGGAGGAGGAGGAGGAGGAGGAGGAGGAGGAGGAGGGGAGGAGGAGGCGGAGAGGCGGAGGCAGAGGCGGAGGAGGAGGCGGGGGGGGGGAGGGGGAGGGGGGAGAGGTGGAGGAGGAGGAGGGGAGGATGAGATGAGAGGAAGGAGGAGGATGAGGAGGAGGAGGAGGAGGAGGAGGAGTAGGAGGAGAGGACGAGGAGGAGGAGGAGGAGGAGGGATAAGGAGGAGGAGGAGGAGCAGAGGAGGAGGAGGAGGAGGAGGAGAGGAGCGAGAGAGGAGAGAGGAGGAGAGTATGAGGGGGGGGGGGAGGAGGAGGGGAGGAGGAGGAGGGAGAGGACGGAGGAGGAGGAGGAGGAGGAGGAGGAGGAGGAGGAGGAGGAGGAGGAGGAGCGAGCAAAGCTCCCCCCACCTCTCCGTCTGGATCGACCGGGCAGCGGTCGCGGTTCTCTGCTGCTGTCCCCTCGGGGACAAGGGGTTGCACGGCCGGCTCTCCGGGTCTGCCTTGCGGGGCGGGGGCAGGAGGGCCCTGCCACCCACTCGTCGAAGGGAAAGTCTTGACGAAATGCTGCTTCTCCCCAGTATCTCAAGATGGGGTGATCACAATGTCCCAACACCCTAAGATGGGGTTGTGGTTATTCTTGGCATCCTACGATGGGTTTCTTGTAATTACTCGGACGTCACCTACTCCCTCCTTCCCTCCTTCCTCCTCCTCCTCCTCGCTCAGACTCGCTCACCCTCAGCGAAGGGGGTCAGCCACGTGCAGATGGTGTTTGGGGGGCAGTGCTTCTTAGAAGCACCCCTGCTTCTCAGAAGGCGCGGGCCTTCTTGCCAGAGGAACGACGAACAAAAAAACGGGGTCCACTGCGCCGACATTGGCGCCTGAGCTCCCCGCGTTAGGTCGCGCGTAAGCGCCCTCGTCTCCATAGTGGCTTGCCGCGCTGGTGGCCCGCGTAAGCCACCGCGTAAGGTCGCCATGCCATCTCGCGTAGGACCCGTTTTTGATCGTCGCTCAGATGTAGGGCCGGCGCCCTCGAGGAAACAGCCTTCTAAGAAGCTTTCCCTCCCTCTCCATCCTCTTTGTGTGTGCCGCCAAAGGAGGGCCCTAACATCCGTCGTGGGCGAAAAACATTTTCGTGTCCGCAGCTTCGCGGGCTGGGCCCCCGGGCTGCGACCCCGCAGATACGGGGTGTTTTTTCGCGGACGCCCCGCGCGGAACGTATCCGTGCGACCGCGTACTTGCGGGATCGCGCCTTGAAATCCAGACCGCGAGGGCGCGGATACGGATATGTTTGCCGCTTGTGAATTCGCGCGCCACAGGGAAAATCATGACGGAATTCTCTTTTCCTACGCTTCCATCCTCTGAGGGCTCCTGCTGGGCTCTGGGGCAGTCGAAAACCGACTCGGGACGAAACAACGGCCCCCAGGAAGGTGTCCAGACCTCCGGGGAGCCACGTCCTGACCCCCAACAAAAAACGACGTCGGATGCCTGAGGATCAGGGCCGACTCTCGGGGATTGCCGTGCGAGGAGGGGGTGGGGCCAGGAGGGCCCAGACATCCGCGCGTCGAAGGGAAGATCACGGCGGAATCATGTCTTTCCTGCGCTTTTCCCTGAGGACCTAGTCGGCCCACATCTGGACGGCTCTACTGCGCGTGCCCTTGCGTTCCGCGTACTGGGCCTCGTCAGCGCCCATGGATGCACCGACGGTGTGGCCCGGCCGCTGCCACGGTCCCCGCCGCCGAGGCTGGCCGCGCCAGCGCACTCAGGATGGAAGTCTTCTGCCTCAGAGTGCCGCCCCCCTCCTCCCTCCTCCTCCGCGGCCGCCCTTTCTTTGTCGGTCTCCTCGCGTGTACGCCGGGCAATACGCTCTTCGGTAGCCCCGTTTCGCCTTGAGTCGGGCGTGTCCCTCTACAGGAGGAGTATTCGAGAATAGTCAAAAGATAGTATGGAGACGATTTTTCTGGACTATTTTTGAGTTTTTTCTGAGCATGTTTGAAGTTTTCTCGACCCAAGGTTCGCCCGACCGCAAGTGCAGCAATTCCGCCTCGCCGCCGGTCTCACTCGGGAGGCAAGGGCGATGACGGTCCTGCGGCAGGGTTACCTGTCGTCTCCCCGGCACGATATGCGAGATGGACACCAAGCGGGCGTGTACGTTGTCTCCCTCTCGCCTCTTCCTCCCTCTTCTCTAAAATAGCGCTAAAAACACTTCGCCTCGCCGCCCCCCAAAAAGCATGCTTCTCTTGCGCTTCCGGCCTCTGAGAGCTCCTCTGCTGGGCCCCGCCCCTCCTCCACGGACGGAGCTCCCCCCCCCAAGGTCGTCCTCTCTTCCTCCTCCTCCTCCTCCTCCTCCTCCTCCTCCTCCTTCGATTCGATTCGATTCCATTTCGATGGCCTCCGACTCCGCTGCGATTCGGCCTCGGATGCCGCTTTGGAGGCCCACTCTCCAGTGGAGGCCTCCTAGCCTGCCGATTCCTGCCGACTCGACCTCTCCCGACTGGGCTGCCGATTTCTGCCGATCCGACCCACTTCGATCGCGCCGATCCGACTTCTCGCTTCGAATCCGGGCCCTCCTGCCTCCAGGATGTCGCGGAGAGCGCGGCGGCCGAGAGGCAGGAGGACCGGGAGCAGGGCCCGCACGTCCGCTTCGGGGTGACCGAGCCCATCAGCCTGGGGCTGCCGACCAAGGATCTGGACGCCCGAGATGGGCACGGAAAGAATGGGTACGATGCCTGACAGCAGTTCTCGTTCATTCTGAGCAGGATTCGCTGTCCACGCCGCCGCGGCCTGTGTCCATTCGAGACAGCAGGCCGCCTGCCCAACAGCGGCCGCTGTTGGTTTGGGACAACATTTGCTGTTGGGCATTGTACCCATTCTTTCGGTACCCATTTCGGGTGTCCAAAAAGGATCTGGTTGGCCCCAAAACTTGGCATCGCTCGGACGTGTGCATTTTTTCTCGGCGAAGACCATCGAGGAGCATCCTGGACCATCGAGCAAAAAAACACGCACGAAACCGAAAAATGCACGGGAAATGGACGTCCGAGCGACGGCCAGAAAAGGGGGTCCAGCGAGAAGGGGGTGGTGCAATAGATTTGGTGCAATAGATTCGTGGGGTTGCAGAAGATCTGGGCCGTCGTGCAGTGCATTCGTTGCAGTGCAAGGCAGTCCAATTCTGTGGCGCAATGCATTTGCAGCACAATGGCCCCAAACCTATCGCACCACCCCCTTTCAGTTGGACCCTCTTGTGGGCCAACCAAAAAGGAGGAGGTGGCCCGCACTGGGACCCTGCTGGAGGAGCCCCGGCGAGCCTGTCAGGGGTCCCCAAACGTCGGGGGCGGGCAAGAGGTCAGAGGAGGAGAAGGTACCCACACCGCTACCCTTCCCTCGTCTTTGGCTTTTTGGGCCTCCTGGGGGTCCCTCGTCTTCGGCTTTTTGGGCCTCCTGGGGGAGTGGCGGTATCGGCATCTTCTGGTTCCCCCAAGAGAGGGGTGATGACTGGGGGTGTGCAGATATCATGGCCGGGGTTATTACTTCTTCAGGACTTCATGCTGCACTCCTCATTTTCCACACGTCCCCTGGCCCTTCTCCGTCGGCGCAGGTCTCTCTCGGCCCATGCTGCGGATCCCCCTCCTCGTTGACGCCACCTCCTGGACGCTCTCGAAAACGGTGCGGTGACCACACCGTGTGGTGAGTCAGTGGAGATTTATGGTCACCGCTCGGTTTTGGGACTCGGGTCGTTTCCCGAGGACGTCTCGGGCGACCGGGGCCTTAGGCGTCCCAAGATCGTGCGGGGACGGACCGTGCGGTGAGATCTCTTGGGATTCCGAGGTCACCGCAAGGTCTGTCACTATACGGTTGAGGCCTCTAAAAGGAGACTGTGGCCCGCAGTGGGACCTTGCTGGAGAAGCCCCGGCGAGCACGTCAGGGGCGTTCGTTTGCGTTTTTTTGCGTCTTGATGTGTGTTGCGCACATTCGCTGCAAACATTTGCAAGAGCTTCACGGATTGAGAGCGGCTCCTTTTCGAAATGTGGTTCTCGCCCAAGCGCCGCGCACATTCGTTTCAAACATTTGCAAGAGTTTCACGGATTCCCATGGTCAACGTACCAAAACATGGTGTTTTGGACGGATTCAGGATTATGCGGGTGCAGCAGTTGTGTTGATTCGCGGTGTTGAAATCCAAAACGCGGCGTTATGGCACGATTCCGGATCGCAAAAATGCAGCAGTCAAGTTGATACGTGGCGTTGGAATCCCGAGAGCAATGTTTTGGCATGCTTCAGGATCTTTAAACGGTTGTCTTCCAACGAGGCAGTTCCCTTCATGGAAATGAGCCGCTGTAGCGGCCTATGAAGAGGGAGCTTGGAGGGAGGGTTAATTCCAGCATCGTTGATGACTCCTGGGTTTACACTGGTCCTCCTCCTCCTCCTCCACCGATCCTGGCCAGGCCGATCCCGGGCCGGGGACCAGAGCGTGTGCTCGGCCAGTCTAGCAGGGCGTATGCACGGAGAGTCCAGGCCCAGGCTGGGCCCTCCTCCTCCTCCTCCTCCTCCTCCTCCTCCTCTTCCCCCTCCCCTTTCCTGCTCCTCCCTCCTCCGATCCTCCTCATTTCCCCCGTCCCCCTCCTCCTCTTCCTCCTCATCGTACTCCTACCCATCCTTCCGATCGCCATCCTCCCGAGTCCTTCGCACCCTGCGAGTCGTGAGCATCTCCTTCCACCCCCTTGCCTCGGGAGAGGACCCCCCAGCACGCCGAGGCTCTTAGACCCTCGGTGTTGGCCCAGGCCCAGGCTGGGCCGCGCCAGAGCCGGTGCAGGTGCGCAGTCGGCGCCCTCCCGCACGCAGGAGACGGGTAGTCTTGCTCACCTCGAGGAGCGAATACGAGACGAACTGCTCACAACCAAAGCTGCGCGATCTCGAGGAGCGAGTGTCTCAGGCCGGAGACCTTACAGATCGTAGGTCAGAGAGACCTTACACAGGTCGCAGGTCGGAGACCGTCAGTATCAGGGCATGTCGGGCATCGAAGATCGGAGACCTTCCAGATCGCAGATCCGGACCTGGGTGCCACGACCAGGGGGGCTCAAATCGTTCAAACTCGATCCTCTTACTCTTCTGACAAAACGCCCCCCTGGGCCTCTCCTGTGGTGCGTTTTGGGCAGTGGTTTCGAGGCGTTCAAAATCCTCGATCCTCGAAATTCGATCCCTTATCATCCTCCTCCTCCTCCTCCTCCTCCTCTTCGAGAGGACGTTCTTCATTCTCAGACTCCCCAGGCATCCAGAGGTGCTCCCCAATTTGTCATCGCCACTGAGGGGCAACCGCTTCAAGCGTGAGGAGGAAGAGGAGGAGGAGGAGGAGGAGGAGGAGGAGGAGGAGGAGGAGGAGGAGGAGGAGGAGGAGGAGGAGGAGGAGGGGAATCCAGAACTCCTCGCGCCGCGTCCTCTGGGGGCCCTGGGGCCGTCCACAAGCGGCCCAGGGTGGAATAGTGGGCCTCATGGGGTGGGGGTCGAGACCTGGAGGGGCTCACGCCGTGACAAGAGTCGCGTCGTGGGGGGTCTGGTCCGTGCCGATGCGATGTGATTCGACATCGATTCCGCTCAGCCCGATTCGATTCGGCTCCGATGTTCTGACGATCTGATGTGGCAGACGCTCGTGTGGTGCTGTTGTGCGTCCTGGCGCGGCCAGTTCGCTTCGATTTCGAGTCCGTGCCGATGCGGCCCGCTCCGCCTCGATCCTCGCCTCCACGTCCTCCTCCCACTCCCTTCCTTCGCCCCTTCTCTTCCTCCACGCTTTTCCTTCCTCCCTCCTCCTCGTCCTTTTCCTCCTCCTCCTCCTCCTCCCCTCCTCCTCCTCCTCCTCCTCCTCCTCCTCCTCCTCCCTCCTACTCCCTCCCTCCTCCTCCTCCTCCTCCTCCTCCTCCTCCGCCTCCTCCTCCTCCTCCCTCCCCTCGATCCTCGATCCTCGATCCTTGATCCTCCTCCTCCTCGATCCTCCTCCTCCTCCTCCTCCTCCTCCTCCTCCTCCTCCTCCTCCCTTGGGTGCGGGGGACGGCGGGCCCCTGGCGAGCGGAGGAGCTCCGGCGAGACGCGCCCCTGGAGGGGGAGGAGAAGATGCGGTTCCGCAGCTCGGTCCTGGTCGAGGTGAGGCTTATGTCGGGCGTGCCCCCCTGCAGGGGGAGTTTCGACGACAAATAAAAAGTACCCCCAAACATACCCCGAAAAGGCAAAACACATACTCAAAACATGGTCCCCAGACTATTTTTGGGCTACTTTTTGATTATTTTTGGGGTATTCTTTATTTCTCGTCGGAAATCTCCCTGTAGGGGGACAGGCCCGACTTAAGGTGAGGCGCATCGCGCTGCAGTGGGTCTACGAGGTTCGAAGAAGAAAACTCGGAGGTGGATAGACCTCCCACCCTGACACGTCGATTGAGGAATTGGCCGCTTTCGGTTCGCGAGGGGGCGTCGCGGCCGTCATTTTTGCGGGTCCTGGTCCGTCGGTCTCGGTCCCAGGCCGTTCTCACTAAGGGGAGGTCTACTAAAGGGAGGTTTGTCCACCGCCGAAGAAAACCACATAATCATAAGCTTTTGGCGCTCCGCGAGGATTTCTTGGATCCGTGCCTGGGCCCCCCGGCGGCGCCCCCGGCGCCGCCATGGGCGCGCTCCGCGCGCCAGGGAGGGGCCCAGCGCGAATCCGAGAAGTCCGCGCGGAGCGCCAGAAGTTGATGTGCATGTGCTTTGTTTGTCCTTCTTCTAGAGGTGAGCATCCAGCAGGGCATGGACGAGGATCGAGGGGCAAAGCACGACGCCAACAGGCACCCGCGAGAAGCCCCAAGCAGCGGACCTCTCCCGCGGTTTTCGCGCACGCACTCCACGCCCGCCTCCCCCCCCCCTCTCCCTCGCTCTCGGTACTCCAGATGTCGTAATAAAAGGGAGGGGGTCTGGACCCTCCAAGACAAGCCATTTCAGACCCCCCCTGTGGGAGAACTCTCCAAAACATCGTCCCCAGACCCCCCCAGGCCCTCCAAGATAGCCTGGAAGAGACCCCCCCCGAAATGAGACCCCCCTCCCTTTATTACGAAATCTGGAGTACCGCTCTCTCTCTCTCTCTCTCTCTGGCGAAAAGGTTTTCGAAGCCGCACGTATACACACCATCCGCATGCTCCCTGTTTACTTGATGTGCCCTCACACTTCGCTCTGCACTCTTTTGCCTCATGCCTGCTCTAAACTTGTTAGATCGAAGACGCCTACGGCGAATCACCTCCCCCTGCCTTCTAGAATCGCCCACGTGGCCGAGCGTTGTGGCAAGAGCTCTGCCAAGCTATCGGACCATGTGTTCCCCCAATCGTTGTGGAGGCCCTTCGGGGAACACTTGGGGGAGGATGGCGGGGAAGATCAGAAGGAGGCGGAGGAGGAGGAGGAGGAGGAGGAGGAGGAGGAGGAGGAGGAGGAGGAGGAGGAGGAGGAGGAGGAGGAGGAGGAGTAGGAGTAGGAGAAGGAGGGGGCATTTTGGGAGCCTCTGGGGACACTCTTGGGGCCTCCTGGGAGCTTCCTGGGAGCCTCTTGGATCTTGGGAGCCTCCTTGGGCCTCTTGGGGGCCTTTGGGGGCTTTTCGGGGGCCTCTTTGGCCGTCTTGGTGAGCTCCTGGCCCGTCGGTCGCTGTCGGACGCCGTCTTGGGGGCCTCCCTGGGCCGCCTTGGGGCCCTCTTGGTGTGCTCCAGGACCGTCTTGGAGGTCATCTTTCTTGGGCGTCTTGGAGGTCTCTTGGGCCGCTCTGAGGGCCCTCTCGGGGCCGTCTTGGGGGCCTCTTGGGCCGTTCTGGGGGCCCGGATGCCTCTTGGGCGATTTTTGCTGGGTAGTCGAAGGCCAGACTGTCAGACTGGATTGGGCCCCAAGGGCCAATCTGGCCTGGCCAAACTGGAGGATTGGGGTGATTCGCCAGACTGGATTCGCGTTGGCTCCCTCGTCAGATTGCCCCCGTTTGCCAGATTGGGCCTGCCAGATTGGCGCCAGATTGGCTTCGACTACCCAGATGTGGCGGGACTCTTGGGCCGTCTCGCGCTGTCGGAAGGCCGAAAAGAAACAAATGTCCAAACGCTTCAAGCACCTAAGAGAACATCAATGATCTTGACCTCTTCGGGCCTTCCTGGAGGCTCTCTTGGAGGCCTCTTGGGCCGTCTTGGAGACCTTTGGGGGCCTCTTGGGCCGTCTTGGGCCATCTTGGAGCCATCTTGGGCTGTCTAGGTGGGCTCCTGATCCGTCGGACGCCGTCGGAAGCTGTCTTGGGGCCTCTCGGTGCCGAATTGGGGCCCTCTTGGGTGGGGTGCTCCAGGGCCGTCTTGGAGGCCATCTTGGGCGTCTTGCAGACCTCTTGGGCCGTCTTTGGGTCCTCTCGGGGCGGTCTTGACAGCCTCTTGGGCCGTTCTGGGGCCATCTTGGAGGTCTCTTGGGCGATCTTGGAGCGATCTTTGGGGGCTCTTGGGCCGTCTCGGGCCGTCGGAAAGCGGAAAATAAGCAAATGCCAGAATTCTTCAAAAACCTAAGACAAATCAATGATTTTGGCCTCTTCGGGCCTTCCTGGAGGACCTCCCGGAGGCCTCGTAGGCTGCCTTGGAGGCCTCGCGGGGGCGTCTTGGGCCGTCTTGGCGGCAGCTTGGGCCGACTTGGAGGCATCTTGGACCCTCCTGGGCCGTCGTGGAGGCCATCTTGGCCCATCTTGTGCGAACTTGGAAGCCACCTAGGGCCACCTGAGCCGTCTCGGAGGCCATCGAGGGCCATTTTGGAGCGGGAAAGGCATTCACCCGAGAATTTTTTGTGGACGTTGAGAGCTCGTTTCCGGGCTTTGTGCGGCTTTGTGCGCTCTTCCAGGTGGCCGGCGGGACGGGCCGAAGCCCCAGGCGAGAGTTCTTTTGGAAAAAGAACCAAAACCAAAACCGAGGGGTTTAGTACGCCAGGCACCCCTGTGACAAGCACAGGGGGTTTCGGATATCGAAGACGCCTACGGCGAATCACCGCCGCCCCCTACCTTTTTGGAAGCGCCTATGTGGCCGAACGTTGAGGCCAGCCCTGCCAAGCTATCGGACCATGTGGTCCCGAATCGGTTTGGAAAGCCTTCGGGGAACACGTGGGCATCTTGGAGGTCATCTTGGCCGCCTGGAGGCCATTTTGACCCTTTCTGGCCTTCTTGGAGGACGTCTTGGAGGGCTCTTGGACCGTCTTGGAGGCCATCTTGGGCCGTCTTGGGGGCCTCTTGGGACCGTCTTGGGCCTCTTGGGCGATGTTTGGGGGCACTTGGGCCGTCTCGGGCCGTCGGAAGGCCGTAAAAAGCAAATGCCACAATCTTTCAAAAACGCATGGGAAATGCCCTTCTGGAGGCCCTCTTGGAGGCCTCTTGGGCCGTCTTGGGCCAGCTTCGAGCCAACTTCAGCCGTCTTGGTGGGCTCCTGGCCCGTTCGACGCCGTCGCAAGCTGTTTGGGGGGTCTCTCTGAGCCGACTTGGGACCCTCTTGGGGTGCTCCAGGGCCGTCTTCGAGGCCATCTTGGGCGTCTTGGAGGCCTTTTGAGTAGTCTTTGTGCCCTCGTGGGGCCGTCTTGGGGGCCTCTTGGGCAGTCCTGAGGCCATCTTGGAGGCCTCTTGGGCGCTGTGGGGGCGATCTTGGGGACCTCTTGGGTCGTCTTGGGTCGTCGGAAAGGAAAAGGAGCAAATACGAAAAACTTTTAAACACCTAAGGACAATTACTGATTTTGGCCTCTTCGGGCCCTCCTGGAGGGCCTCTTGGAGGCCTCTTGGGCCGTCTTGGAGGCCTCTTGGGCACCTCTTGGGTCGTCTTGGGCCGTCTTGGAAGTTTCTTGGGCGGACTTGGAGGCATCTCCTCCTCTCTTGGGCAGACTTGGAGGCCATCTTGGACCATCTTGGAGGCCATCTTGGGCCAACCTGGCCACCTTGGAGGCCATTTTCAGCCGTCTTGGAGGACACATTGGGGAAGTCCTGCTCCGTGGCAATCCTCCTGGGACCCCGGCGGGACGGGCCGAAGCCCCAGGGGGAGTTCTTTTGGAAAAGAACCAAAACCAAAACCGAGAGGGTTTAGCACGCCAGGCACCCCTGCGATGAATCGACAGGGGGCGGCGGATCGAAAACGCCTACGGCGAATCACCGCCGCCCCCTGCCTTTTTGGAAGCGCCTATGTGGCCGAACGTTGAGGCCAGACCTGCCCAAGCTATCGGACCATGTGTTCCCCGAATCGGTTTGGAAAGCCTTCGGGGAACACGTGGGCATCTTGAAGGTCATCTTGGCCGCCTGGAGACCATTTTGACCCTTTCGGGCCTTCTTGGAGGACGTCTTGGAGGGCTCTTGGGCCGTCTTGGAGGCCATCTAAAGCGTCTTGGAGGCCTCTTGGGCCGTCTTGGGGGCCTCTTGGGGCCGTCTTGGGCCTCTTGGGCGATCTTTGGGGGCACTTGGGCCGTCTCGGGCCGTCGAAAGGCCGAAACATTGGAGGCCTCTTGGGCCGCTTTGGGCCAGCTTCGAGCCAACTTCGGCCATCTTGGTGGGCCCCTGGCCCGTCCGACGCCGTCGGAAGCTGTTTGGGGGGTCTCTCTGAGCCGTCTTGGGGCCCTCTTGGAATGCTCCATGGCCGTCTTGGAGGCCATCTTGGGCGTCTTAAGAGCCTCCTGGGCTGTCTTGGGGGCCTCTTGGGGCCGTCTTGGGGGCCTCTTGGGCCGTTCTGGGGCCATCTTGGAGTCATCTTGGGCGATCTTTGGGCGATCTTTGGGGGCTCTTGGGCCGTCTTGGGCCGTCGGAAGGCCGAAAAGAAGCAAATGTCAAAATCCTTCGAACACCTGAGGAACATCAGTGTTTCTGGCCTTTTCTGGCCTTCCTGGAGGCTCTCTTGGAGGCCTCTTGGGCCGTCTTGGGCCAGCTTCGAGCTAACTTCGGCCATCTTGGTGGGCTCCTGGCCTGTCTGACGCCGTCGGGAGCCGTCTTGGGGGCCTCTCTGAACCGACGTGGGGTCCTCCTGGGGCGCTTCGGGGTCGTCTTGGAGGCCATCTTGGGCGTCTTGGAGGTCTCTTGTGCCTCTTGGGGCTCTCTTGGGGCCGTCTTGGGGGTCCTTGTGCCATCAAGGGGCCCTCTTGGAGGCCTCGTGGGCGATCTTGGGGCGATCTTGGGGGCCTCTTGGTCCGTCTTGATCCGTCGGAATGCCGAGAAGAGGCAAATGCCCAAATCCTTCAACAATCTAAGGAAAGTCAAGTGTTTTAGCCTCTTCGGGCCCTCCTGGAGCACCTCTTGGAGGCCTCTTGGGCCGTATTGAGACCTCTTGGGCCGTCTTGGGTCATTTTGAGGCTATCTTACGCTATGTTGAGTACATCTTGGGCCGTCTTGGAGGCATCTTGGGGCCATCTTAGCCGTCTTGGAGGCCGTCTTGGCCGTCTGGGATGCATCGTGGAGGCCATCTTGGGCCGTCGTGGAGCCGTCTGGACCAGGAAGAACCCTTTGGAGCCGGGTCCGGGGAAGTTTTCGGCATCCTTTCGGGTGGCCGGCGGGACGCGCCGGAGCCCCAGGGGGAGTTCTTTTGGAAAAAGAACCAGAACCAAAAACGATAGGATTCAGCACGTCGGGCACCCCTGTGACAAGCACAGGGGGCGGCGGATCTAATGGCTTTCGGCTCATCTCACCACCGTGCCTGGGTTGTGGGTTTGAAGCCAATTGAACGTTCGTTGGAATCTCATGGGAGGCTTCTCGGGGGCCTCTTGGGGGCCCCCTCGCGCGGACTGTCACAATTTACAGTAGTAGTTAGAAACTGGACTACAAGGTGGGGTACTTGAAACTGGAACTGAAGCAGGGAGCAGCAAGCCTAATCCCCGAAGCGTCATGACCCCGCACGTGGGCAGGCGGATATCATTGCTGAGCGTGGTTACAAGGACTTGGTTACTTGGCCACATCGAAAACCTGGGGACCTTACAACGCCGGAAACTCCAGAACCGGAATTGAGAACTCGGAAATTTGGCCGCCCACCGAAATCGGCCCAGAACCCAGAACCGGGAACCCAGGAACCCGGAACCAGAAACCTGGGAACCCGGCCCCCCACCGAACTCGGCGCCGTGCCTTCGCCAACTCTTTCGATCTACCCCTCCAGTGGAAGCGCTGATTGGGGATCTGTAGGAGGTCCATGCGGACTTCTTGGATCGGCCCTGGACCCCCCTGGCGGCTCCTCTGTCGCCGTCTCCGGCGTGCTCCGCGCGCCAGGGAAGGGGCCTAGCGCCGATCCAAGAAATCCACGCGGACTTGCGAAAACTATTTCTGATGTCATGTTTTCTTATTCTAGAGGAGGCCGCGAGGCTGGCTGGAGCAAAGATCTTCACCTTTGGATCGTACAGGCTCGGACTCGTGAGCCCTGGGTCAGACATAGACGCGCTGTGTGTCGTTCCGAGACACATCACGCGCGATAATTTCTTCCAGGTGCTCGCAGGCAAGCTCGGCGAGAATCCGGACGTGACAGACCTTTCGCCTGTGCCCGACGCGTATGTGCCAATCATCAAACTCACGATGTGCGGCATTGAGATGGATCTGCTCTTCGCGCGACTGTCGCTGACACAGATACCAGAAGAGCTGGAATCTCTGAATGATGACAACCTGCTAAAGAATATGGACGATAAGACGGTGCGAAGCCTGAATGGCTGCAGGGTCGCTGATCACATTCTCGAGCTAGTGCCCAATCCCGACAGTTTCAGAGATACGCTGCGATTCGTCAAGATTTGGGCAAAACGACGGGGTATCTACTCAAATGTCCTTGGCTTTTTCGGCGGGATCACATGGGCAATTCTCGTAGCTCGGGTGTGCCAATTGTACCCACACTTCACCGCGGCTGCGTTGGCGAGGCGCTTTTTCAGGGTGTACGACCGCTGGGATTGGAAGAATCCAGTGGCTCTGTGTCCTATCCGTGAGCAGCCAACTGTAAACGGGCTAATGCAGTTTAAAGTGTGGAACCCGAAGTTGTATCCTCAAGACCGGATGCACTTGATGCCCATCGTCACTCCAGCGTTTCCATCGATGAATTCTACATACAATGTGTCTGAGTCAACGAAGAGGACTCTCCTGGCAGAGTTCGACAGAGCGTACAAGTTAATGGAGCAAGTCGAACAGGGGTCATGCAATTTCGCGGATGTGTACAAGCCGTTGCCGTTTTTCTCCACGTACAAGGTGTTCTTGCACATCGAGATCCTGGCGAGGTCGAAACCGCTGTTCTCGAAGTGGAGAGGATGGATCGAGTCCAAGCTGCGCCACCTGGTCAAGCACATGGAGAACATACCGTCCGTGAGCGTGCGCCCCTGGCCGAACCACGTGGACTTCGAGGACGCGGAGTGGCCCTACGCCACCGCCGTCTTCATGGGCATGACGGTCCCCAAGAAGGGCTCGCACCAGACCATCGACCTGCGCGGGCCCGTGACCAAGTTCGTGGAGATCATCCACTCGTGGCAGGGCCACGGCGAGTACGCGGGGCAGTGCGACATGAACGTGCGGCACGTGCTGCGGCGGGACCTGCCGCCCTACGTGCCCACCGAGGAGCTCTCCTCCGCACTCCTGCTCCTCCTCCCTGGACCTGCTCCTCCACATCTCCTCCTCCTCCTCCTCCTCCTCCACATCTCCTCCTCCTCCTCCACATCTCCTCCTCCTCCTCCACATCTCCTCCTCCTTCTCCACATCTCCTCCTCCTCCTCCTCCTCCTCCTCCTCCTCCTCCTCCTCCTCGTCCTCCGCCTTCGGGTTCCATTCCTCAGACCATCCCAGGGTCCATCCTGGCTGGCGTTCCGCCCGGGTCGGTTGTTGGCAGTCCCGAGGGCCCGACACGGCCTCCCCAGGGCCGACGTTTTGGAAAGACTTCTGGCGCGGACAATCTTTTGCCGATCCTCCTCTTTCGCGTACGTTGCCGCGCGCGCGATCGAGGACTGGGCGATCGCCGCTCTGTCCCTACCCCTGCTGCTGCCCCCCACTCCAGGCGCCAGGGGGGCAGGGTATGAAAAACAGTACGGTCGGACCGAGGTCTAAGATCGAGGTCGGTTCGGGGAGGGTACCCAAATGTTCTTCGTCTTTGTTGGATGTTCTTCAGCATCCCGGGTGAGGGCACCCTCGAATGTTCTTCAGTTTGGGCCGGCGGAGAGTCCCATGTTTTTGAGGGATCTTCGTCTGTCCTAGGTCCGACCGGATCCATTGGAGGTAACGGCCGTTACCGGGGCAGGGCTCATTTCGATTCCTCCGATTCGATTTGATTCGATTTCGGTGGCTTCCGATTCCGATTCGATTCGACTTCGGATTCTGATTTGGGCTCCGATTTTTCAATCGAGGCCTGCTAAACTGCCGATTTCCGCCGATTCGACTTTTAACGATTCGGCTGCCGATTTCCGGCGATCCGATTGATTTCGATCGCATTCGACTTATCGATTCGATGTGGGGCTCTCCTGCTGGGGGGAGGATGGTAGCGGGGGGGCCGGTAACGTCACGTTTCGCGCCAGCGTCGGCTGGAAACGCTCTCCTGAGGTCAGGGTCGACGATATGGGGGATAGGCATAGAGGGGGGTGCATCGACCCCCAATCGCCCATTCATCGCCGATGTCGGTCGGCGATTCGCGGATTTCTTGTGTCTGCGCCGGAGCCTGGAGCGCACCAGGGGCGGCGCCTGAGGCTCCGCTGCGGGGGGCCCAGCTCGGACCCAAGAAATCCGCGCGGAGCGCCGGAAGTTTATGTCTATGCCGCTTTTCCTGCCTCCAACGAGCGCGCAAGACGCCACTGTCGCACCGCACTCGGCGACCAGGGGGCCCCCGTGTGCGCGCGCCAGAAGGCCACCATCTTGCGTGCAGTTCGACGGCTGGGCAAGAGCGACCTTTTGCGCGCGGCTTCTTCAGGGCCCCGCGCTTCGAGAATCGTCTCGAGTCGAGTCGAGATCGGAGCGCCGCACCCGGCTCTGGGTGGCTCCGGCCGATGCCGGTCCATCGAGCCGATGCAAGTCGAGATCGCGGCGCCGTCGGACGAAGCGAGTCGCATCGAGTCTGCTCGTAGGCGGTCCGGCCCTGAGCTTGCCTGCCAGCACGCCGATCTATCGGCGATGCATCGCCGATTCCAGGTCGATGTCTCCCCCCCTGTGCCAGTCCCCCCCCTATCGTTGTCCCTCATGAGCAGGGACCGACCGTCCGGGCATTTCCATAGGCCTACCACGTATTGTTCTCAGAACCCAGGAATGTTTTAAATTACAAAATCGATGTTCTTAGGTAAGTTCAGAACTGTTCGAAGAACATGTCGTGGAGGCCACAAGAGGTTCTTGGAACATTGTTTGGTAGGCCTATAGGCACGCCAGGACGCTTCGCCACTGCTTTGACCCTCGTGAGGACGGGAAGCCGCGGAAGGCGGCGGCCAGAGTGGACTCCATGGAGTCCCTGGCGCTGGCGGGGCCCCAGGCGGCTGGAGAGCTGTGCCGCACCCCCTCGTCCAGCCTTCCCACCAGCCACCGTGATTCCTGCTCCTGCTCCTCCTCCTCCTCCTCCTCCTCCTTTCCCTCCTCCTCCTCCTCCACTCCTCCCCCCCACTCCTCTTCCTCCTCCTCCTCCTCCTCCGTTCCCTCCTCTGTCTACTGCTCCTCCTCCTCCTCCTCCTCCTCCTCCTCCTCATCCCTTCTCCTCACAAGCAGCTTCAGAGGGACGGCGACGGCACCGCCGAGGGGCCGCCGAAGGGCCGCCGAGGGCCCGAAGAGAGGCGGATGCCCCCCCGAAAGGCGGGCGACGTGCCCGAGGCCGGAGCCAAGCGGGAGACCGACGCCACCGACGCCCCAGCCGCGAAGCGGCCGCGCAGCGGCGAGGCGACCGCTGCGGCGCGGCCGCCGCCGCCGCCGTCGTCGCGTCGGCCACGGCGACGGCGCCGACGCTGGGCGTGCAGAAGGCAGGGTGCATTAGCCGATCTGTCCGTTTTTTTTTTTTTTTTTTTTTTTTTTTTTTTTTTTTTTTTTTTTTTTTTTTGCTGTTTTTTTTTCTTCCTCTCTCTCTCTCTATATATATATATTTAAACATATATATACATATATGTATGTATATATGTATATATATATATATATCTCTCTCTCTCTCTCTCTTATTGATTCTGTCCGTCCCAGGCTGGTTCGAGTCGGTTCCGATATTCTGGCGATCGGGTGCGGCCCGATGTTTGCATCGTGCTGTTGTGCATCCTGGCGCAGCCGATCCGATCCGCTCTCGACTTCGTGCCGATGCAGTGTCCGATCTTATGCACATTTCGATTCGATGCTGACCTATCCCGATTCGATGCTGACCTATCCTGAAATATCTTCCTTAGCAGCGAGTGTTGTTTCTTTTTTGTCTGACGCGTAGCATTCATTCGTTGCACGGCCCTTCCCTTGGGTTAGAGGTAACGCTCGTGCGTGGGGGGGGTGCTGGCCCCCTCCCCTGCATGCTGGGGATCGCGCGCAGCCTGTGGCGACTGAAGCGCCGCCCCCCCCCCCCACGTACCCCGCCCCGCCCAAGCGTTACCCTTACCCAGGGCCCCAGTCCCCTCTCTCCGGGCAGCGACCGTTACCCGACACAAGCAGGAGCAACTCGCCGGCGGCGGCGCCGATGTCAGGGGAGCAAGAGGGCCTCTGCCCCAGAGAAAGCGCATGTGTGGGTGCGTCTATTTTTTTTCGCCGCTTTTGCGAGACATCCCCGCAGGCGGGTTTCGCAATTGTTGACGCTTCGCGTATCCCCACCAGCCCATCCAGAAACGATGCTCAGGGGAGTTGAGGTGATCAGGGAAGTCGGGGAGCATGCAGAATAACAAAGGGCGGGGGAAGCTGTCACAGACCCCGAGAGGGGGAGGATGGAAGAGGAGTCGTCGTCGTCGTCGTCGTCGTCGTCGGAGGAGGAGGAGGAGGAGGGGGAAGAGGAGGAGGAGGAGGAGGAGGAGGAGGACGGAGAAGGAGGAAGAATCGGAGGAGGAGGAGGAGGAGGGGAAGGAGCTTCTTGGGGGTCTTTTGAGGGCCTCTTGGAGGGCTTTTTGGGCGCCTTGGGGCATCTTGGGCGCCTCTTGGGACCCTCTTGAGGCGCTCTGGGGAGCCTTCGGGGCGCTTTTGGGGCCATCTTGGAGGGAGTCGATCAAACAAGAGGGGGGGTTTAATTAGCGTCCCCCCTCGGAAGCCCCTAAAATCGCCTCTTGGACCCCTCTTGGAACGCTCTTGGAGTGCTCTTGGGCGCTCTTGGGGCCGTCTTGGGGCTCTTTTGGGGCTCTCTTGGGGCCCTCTTGGGCCATCTTGGAGCCATCTCCAGGCCTCGGATGGCCATCGGAAGCGAAAAGGCGAGAAAGCAAAAATCATTGATTTTCCTTAGGTTTTGGGACGATTTTGGCCTCTTCGGGGCCTCCTTGGGGAGCTGTTTGGCCACTTGGAGTTATCTTGGGGCCGTCTTTGGGCTTCTTGGAACCATCTTAGGAGCCATCGTGAGCGATCTTGCGCTATCTTGAGCCATCTTGGAGCTCATCTTGGGTTCTCTGAGGCGCTCTTGGAGCCGTCTTGGGCCATCTTGGACGCTCTAACTACCCGCGGCCCCCCCCGTCCAGGTCCAGGGGAGGGGGTAGGGGGAGGGGTAAACCCCTCCCCAAGGGGGAAGAGGGAGGGGTGGAAGAGGATCTGCTCTAGACCACCTACGCCCAGAGGGCTGGTGGGATTCTCTGGCACAGCCCCAAAAAGGGGAGGAGGGAGGCCAGGCAGGGCTTCTGCTGCCCGCGGCGCGAGGAGGTCGGGGTCGTTCCGTTTCCCCTCCACGCCTGTCCTTGCTGCCCCTCGCCAGTTAGAGAGCCCGATCAGTCGCCGAAGAAGCGGGGGGCTTTCTGGTCACCAACATACCCGTCGAAGTCACGGAGGCCGAGCTCTATCAGACGTACCTCCACGGGAGGTGCTTCAGCATCGGAGCTGGTATATCCTTGGCCGAAAACTCAGTCAGCTTCGGCCTTCGGCCAAATGTCCTTTTCCGAGGCGGGAATTTATCCGTATCCACCGCCTGGAGGGTCAGTTTTCAGAGCCTCGGCAGGCGGTGGATGTGGACATATTCGGGCCTCCGGGGGCCGAACTATATCCATATCCACCGCCCGCTGGGGCACCAGGACGTCGGTTCCCAGGCGGTGGATATGGATCAATCCCCGCCTCGCACCTTTGACCCAGCTTAACTGGCTGGCTCAGTCCTGGGCCCGATTTGGATCATCTTGGCCCAGGGTCGGCGTCCCCCCCAACATACTTGTACCATGTGTTCGTCGCCCCCCCAGGGGCGACGCGCGCACCGAGAAATCTTCTAGTATGTGCGTCCTGGCGGGCGCTTTCTGGCCACACCGCTCGGGAAACGACGTATACTACAAGATGGGTATACTATATGTTCGGGTCGGACGCGCGCCTCCAAGGCGGACATGTAATATTAGTATGTCTCTGTGCGTCCCACAGGGATCCCCGAGTCGGGCCAGAGCCCAGAGGCGGACGGCCACCACGAGCCTCGGGAGGCGCCGACGGCATGAGGGGCAGCACCCCTTTCGCCCTCTTGCGGTCTCGGTTCTGCGCGCTGCGGCACTGCACATAAGACGCGTGGTGTCCGTGACCGTCGCGTCGACCCTATGTGGGACAGTGCTGCGGTGTCAGTCGGCGTTTTCCACGGGAGTCCAGCCTGGGGCATCGCTGCAGGTGGTCGGCACCAGATTGGTGTTGGCTGCAGGATCGGATGGACGTGGGCTGGGGCTCAGACGTCAAGGCGGGTTCCGTCAGGCCTCGGACATATAGAGTCATTCTCCGATCGCGTCCACAGCCAGGCCCAGCATGGTACCACGAACGTGCGAAGATATTGGTGTAGGCGAGTGGGAACGTCTCGCGGCGTGGGGTTGGGGAAGGGATAACTCATCCCTGAATTTTGGGGAAGTTTTCCAGCAGGGGGCACACGTTTCGTTATACTCGGGGGTGGACAGAACCCCCAACAGTGACACGTCGATTAGTGAATTGTCCGTTTTCGGTTCTCGAGAGGGCGCCATGGCCGTTATTTTCTAGGCTTGCGCCCGCCAGGTTTGGGCCTCAGGTCGTTCTCACTAAACCACGTTTTACTAAAGGGGGGTCTGTCCATCCCCGATATACCACCGCCCAGAGGGCTGGTGGAATTGGAAGATGACCATAGCTCAACCAGCGCCCCAGAACATTGGCTTGCTTCCAGAACTACGCAGACCATTCGCTGGGCCCAGAGGCTTCGGATCTACCATTTGATTGTCGCGGGGCCCGACAAAAGGCCTCCGGAGGCCGAGGGACAGGAAGTACTCCAGATCTCGTAATAAAAGGGAGGGGGTCTGGACCCTCCAAGACAAGCCATTTCAGACCTCCCCCGTGGGAGAACCCTCCAAAACATCGTCCCCAGACCCCCCCAGGCCCTCCAAGATAGCCTGGAAGAGACCCCCCCCCGAAATGAGACCCCCCTCCCTTTATTACGAAATCTGGAGTATCGGTGGGATTGAACAAATCACCCCGCCCGAAGTCCTGGGACGCTCCGGCCGTTGTGGCGGTCCTGGGGTCCGACCGCGTAGAAAGCCTAAGAGGGCGACCTTGAACCCCAGGAGCCGAAGGCGCAGAACCCTCGAACCTGCGGTCGCTGGGGACCGGGCGGGCAGGTGGGGGGTGGCCTAAATGGGGGTTTGAAGAAACGGCCCATGAAGGGGCCCTTGAGGGCCCTTCTCTTCACCTTCCATGTACAGTCGGGGCTCTGAATACGGAACCCTTTTCGTTGGGGAGGGGCTCCGTGTTACTTCAATGTTTCACATCTTGCCCCCCAGGTTATCTTTGGATTTCCGATGGGAAGTCTAAGTTGAACTTCTGGAGAAAAGGGGCCTCGTTCCTCATTTAGGGTTCCTGAGGTCAGCGCCCCGACGGTGTCCCCCCCCCCAACTGCCACCCGCTGGAGGGGACCGCGCCACCCTTGCCAAAAGGGCCGCAGCTTCCCCCCCCGACAAGCGAGGAGGAGGAGGAGGAGGAGGAGGAGGAGGGAGGAGGAGGAGGAGGAGGAGGAGGAGGAGGAGGCAGAGGAGGTGGGGCCTCGGGGGGCTCCTCCTCCTCCTCCTCCTCCTCCTCCTCCTCCTCCTCCTCCTTCCTCTGCCTCCTCCTCCTCCTCCTCCTTCCTCCTCGCTTGCCGCCCTCCTGCTCCCCCTCGTCCCCCGGATCTCGGGCGGGGGGCCCGCCATCGTGCCCTGGGGCCGTCCAGCAGTGGGTCCCCTGCCGGGCCGGACGAGGAGGGTCAGGAGGAAAAGAAACACACAGACACAATGAATCTTCGATTCCCTAGAAAATATGGAAAAATTTGGGAAGTGGGCGGGAAGACAGAAACCCAGAAAGTATGGGAAACTATGGGGAATATTTTCATTTGTGTGTATTTATTTGTGTGTCCTTGGGCCCCTTCAGAGGGCAGGATAGGGAAAGAGGAGGCGGGTAGGAAGTCTGCTGCGCGCAGCTCGCAGCCAGGCCCATTCCTCGATGCACGGGTGCCTCCCGGCGCCAGGAGGCGCCCAGCTACGTGAGCTGATTCTCTACTCCAGATTTCGTAATAAAAGGGAGGGGGTCTCATTTCGGGGGGGGTCTCTTCCAGGCTATCTTGGAGCGCCTGGGGGGGTCTGGGGACGATGTTTTGGAGGGTTCTCCCACGGGGGGGGGTCTGAAATGGCTTGTCTTGGAGGGTCCAGACCCCCTCCCTTTTATTACGAGATCTGGAGTACCCTCCCCCTTGCTATCCTGCCCTGTGGCGCCCCCCTCCCCCGACGACGGGGGCCGGGCTCGGGCCGGGCGCCCAGGGGCTGCCCAGAGGCGATCAGGGGGTGGGGGGGAGAGACTGCGGCCCGATGAGGGCGGCCCGAGGGAGGAGGAGGAGGAGGAGGAGGAGGAGGAGGAGGAGGAGGAGGAGGAGGAGGAGGAGGAGGAGGAGGAGGAGGAGGAGGAGGAGGACGGCAAGCGAGGAGGAGCCCCCCGAGGCCACGCCCCCCTCTGCCTCCTCCTCCTCGCTTGTCGTGGGGAGAAGCTGCGGCCCGAGGAAAGGCGGGCGCGGTCCCCGCACGTCGGCTGGATGTGAAGCAACGCATGTCGTCGGAGGTCTGGGCAGGTCGGCCGTCCGGCTGCGTTCGGCACACCCGGCGGGCACGTCGAGGCCCACGCAGACAGATCACACGACTGAGGGGGCAGGCTTCTCGGGCTGGACTGGCGATCGCAGGCGCACGTGGGGTTCGAGAACGACTTGCGCTCGGCCTTCTTTTTCTGGCGTCGGTTGGCCAAGGTGGCCTGCTGGTCTTCTGATAAGACTCTTCCTAGAAGGCCAGAAGGCCACCTTGGGCAGAGGCCCCCTTTACCTCCGCCACCTCCTCCTCGCCCTCGCCCTTCCGCCCTGCTCTCCGCCTCCTCCTCGCTGGTCGCCCTCCTGCCCCCGAGATCCGACGAATATGAACGCTGCCAGAGAGAACGGCACAAGCCCTGGACCCCATCCTCCTGCGACTTGTCTCGAGCCGCATCGATCTCTGAGGGGCCCAGGACCCGAAACCAGGCTCGGAAACGCCCCGTTCAAAAAAAATGAGACGCCAGGATCTTAGGGCCTGCTTCCTCTCGATGCTGTCGGCTTGCGCATCTCTCGACACTGTCGCCGCGATCGCCCCTGCCCTCCTCGCCCTCCTCTGCCTCCTCCTCGCTTGCCGCCCTCCTCCTCGTCCCTTTGTCTCCTCCTCGCTTGTCGCCCTCCCCCTCCTCGTCCCTCTGCCTCCCCCCTGCTTGCCGCCCTCCTCGTCCCTCTGCCTCCTCCTCGCTTGCCGCCCTCCTCCTCGTCCCTCTGCCTCCCCCTCGCTTGTCGCCCTCCTCCTCCTTCTCCTCGCTTGCCACCGTCCTCCTCGTCCCTCTGCCCCCTCCTCGCTTGTCGCCCCCAGGGCTCCAGCGTTATGGCGTAAACATCGATGTCCGACTCATCGATGTGGAACACTGATTAAGCAGGCGGCTCGTGTGGATCAGGAAGGGCAGAACATGTAAAATCAAGCAGAGATGCCCGAGTGGGCACATATTAACGAAGCCGACCGCTGGGGGAGAGGAGGACAACCAACAAAAACACCTGATATCGAGAGGGGGACGCACCGAGCCAGAGTGGACGACATACGCGTGCAACTAAAGACACACTTAAGCAGTAAAAGGCTTGCCTGCACGTTGTTCAGCAGGTGCTTCCCAGTGGAAGGTCCATCCACTAGAAGTTCTAGGCAGCCAGAGTAGGCAGACGCAGTGGGGTGTCCCACCAGCCCCCCCCCCAGTATCCCGATCTACCTCCCCAACCCACCAAAGTGAAGGCTTGCAGTAACGAAGAAGTGATGCTTGGCAGGTAAAGTAGAACAGCAAGCGCGACGGTACAGAGTGTGGCATAGCAGGATGCAGGCCGGCGCTGTGAATAGGCTGACTTATCGTGATGGAGCATGGGCATGTTGCGTATGGTGTGTGAGCGAGCGTCTGGCGATCAGCGCACAGTAGGGCTGATGCCCCTCCGCTGAAGGCCAACATGGCCGTTGTTGTCAGTCGTGCTCCCTCCCCCACCCATATCCCGTAGAGACCCCCCCCCGTCCCAAGGTCATGAAGGCTGGCGGAAAGGCTAGCTGCTGGTATGATAGCACTTTGCTGCTCTGGCAGTACAGGCTGCCCATGTTAAATGGCCAGGGCATGTGCGAGTGAGTCCTGAAACTTGATCTGGTGGTCCTGGTAGGCTGGCCTAGATGGTACTGGCTGGCCTGATGCAGGCTGTGCAAAACGGTATGGCCTAAAGGTAGAGACTTGTGTGGTATGACTGTTAAGTTGCCAGGGTATGTGCGAGTGACACTTGAAACTTGATCGGATAAGTCCTGGTAGGCTGGCCTAGATGATACTGGCTGGCATGATGTAGACTGTGCGAGACTATGTGTGGCCTGGAGGTGAGCTTGTGGTAGATGAGTCTGGCGCAGTCGGCGCTGGCTGGCCTATGGCCTTGGAGTCAAACTGTCTTGCTCCGTATTCAGATGCAGCTGCATTGGTGGGGCCTCTGCGTGTCGTCCAGGGGGGTCGATAGCTGCTGGGTGCATCTCGCTCCCCCTCTCGCGTCCCGTAGACTCCCCCCCCGCCCCAAGAGCCAGTCAGGCTGGTGAAAGAGGCTGAACAGTAAGCAGGCTGCTGATGTGAACGCGCTTGGCTGTGGCAGGCTGTGATCAAGTGATCTCGCTAGATGATCAAGGCGTGCGCTGGGCTTGAAGCTGTAGTGCCTGGCCTTGTGTAGTTTGCGCAGCAGCCGCCAGCTCCCCCGACGAACCCCATGCAGACCAACCCTGTAATACAGCGTGACCTTGGCCTGTGTGACAGACGTGGAAAAGCACGCAGCACAGTGATGTGCCACGTGCATGCTGCAGTTCTTGGGCTGCTACCCAGGGTTTTGCCTTTTCACCCCTAAAACCTCTTTGGTGCTGACAGCCCCGTGTTTTCGCAACCTATTGCCTTGGCATCGCTCGGACGTGTGCATTTTTCCTTCGGCGAGGACCATCGAGGAGCATCCTTGATCATTTGGCGAAACAGCCACGCACGAAACCGAAACAAACAGGGAATGGACGTCCGAGCGATGCCCAGTTGTTCGGGTTTCAGACGAAAGCTATTGTCCACGTAGGCAGGTGACAAGCAGAACAGCTGATGCACAGAGGTAACAGTGAGAAAGTGCACACTCTGCAAGGGCTTGCCAGCAGGCGCACAGACCGTTTTGTTTGAAGCTCCCATCCGTCCCAGCACCAACAATGGTCACCACCATCCCTGACTGTAGAGTGGACCGAACCAGCAGAAAGCAAGGGAGCAGAGTAAAATAGCGCAGAGTGCAAGCACTTGTGGGCTGATATGAAAGTGGCAGCTCGTCAGTACTCGAAGTTCAGGTGGTAATTGGCAAACAGGTGGTAGCCGTTGTGGTCGATGTGAGGTCGCAGACCAGCCCCAGTATGGCCCAACTGCTGATCGGTATGTCGGGCACTTTGGCATAGGCGTCGGTGGTGCTTTGTGCTCAGGTGTTGGGGAACTTCGGCTTAGGCGTCGGTGGTACCTTAAGCGCTGGTGTCATCTGGTTGCGCTGCTGAGTCTCTTGGAGCTATACGTTTCGTCTGTGTGCCTCCTCCAGGAACTCCTGATATTGCTGCCGGTGGTCGCGAATGGCGGCTAAGCAGGGTCGTAGTTGCGGGTCGTTGGCGTCGTCAACATGCTGCGTCTCAACGAAGCCGTCGTATGCCGGTATGGGTGTAGAGCCAGTCTGTCCGTCTAGCTTGGCAGGTGGAGCCTTCGGTAGGAACTCGGCTTTGACAGTCGCTCGCATCAGTGGTGCGCGTGGGTCTGGTGGAGTGTCAACCAGCCGTCGTTGCTCGGCTGCTGCTCTCAGTGGTGGGCAGATCACAAGGACCTCGAGGCACGGAGGTGGGCGGATGGCCCTGTAGCTCATAGAAGTGGTTTGTGGTGTCGGTGTCAACGTCTCAACTGTACGCTGGTGAATCGGATGTGTACTTGCCGGTTGAGTCGCCTCCTCCTCCTCCTCCTCATCCTCCTCCTCCCTCTGCTTCCTCCTCGCTTGTCGCCCTTCCTTTCCTCGTCCCTCTGCCTCCTCTTCGCTTGTCGCCCTCCTTCTCCCCCTCCCCCTGCCTCCTCCTCGCTTGCCGCCCTGCTCCTCCTCCTCCTACTCCTCCTGCTCCCTCCTCCTCCTCCTCCTCCTGCTCCTGCTCCTCCTCCTCTCCTCCTCCTCCTCCTCCTCCTCCTCCTCCTCCTCCTCCTCCTCCTCCTCCTCCTCCTCCCCCCCTGCCTCCTCGCTTGCCGCCCTCCTCCCCCTGCCTCCGCCTCCTCCTCGCCTGCCCCCCTGGGCCGAGGTGACCGGCGTTGCGCTGCCGCTGCCGGCCCTCGCCGCCACGCAGGGGCCGCCCGAGGCGCGGGCGCTCGCGGCGCCCGCGGCCGCGGCGGAGGACGCCGCCGCTGTCGATCGTCGAGCACTGGTCGTCGGGCGTCGATCGTCGAGCCGTCGACCGGTTCGTCGATCCTCCTCCTCCTCCTCCTGCTCCTGCTCCTCTTCCTCCTCCTCCTCCTCCTCCTCCTCCTCCGCCTCCTCCTCGATCGTCGAGCGTCGAGCGGTGGCCGTCGGGAGGAGGGCGGGGAGCCGCGCCGGTTTTGGAGACCTCCGAGGGGCGGTGGGTAGGCGCCAGCGGCTGCACGGCCCCCGGTTTTGCTCCCACCGAGAGGCGCTCGTGGCGCGGGGGGCAGAGCTGAGGCCGTCGCGGAGGTCCGCCTCCGCTTCGGTCGGTGGGCCGCCGAGTTCGAGAAGGGGCTCTGCTCGACGCCCCTCGGGTTGCCCAAGAGGGTAGGGCTCAGTTCTCGAGCGAGGCCCTCGGGTTCAGCGCAGTGTGGGCCGCGGTGAGGTTGTCTCCTGGTCGTGCGCTCGTGAGGCATGGTCAGTCTTGGTGGCGGGGGGCGTTCGCCGCAGCCCTGTTTCGGTTCTCGGCCTTGCGGGGCCATGGGGGAGACCCCGGCCGGTGTTTGTCGCGTCGGAACACAGTTTCTAAGCCGGCCATGGCTGCGCTGGGCCCCGGGACCTCTAGGCTTGGAGAGCTAGAGGCGGAGGCGCAAGAGCTCCTCGGGGTCCTCATTCAGCCTCGAAAGATGGCTGATGTGGTTTGGCCCAGTTTGCGCCAAAGTTTTCACTTGTTGACGTCCAGGCCGCGTATGAAGGGTTAACTTAAAGTAGAGGCGGTTTTGGCATGTGGGTCGAGGATCTGTGGGGGGGCGAGCCCTTTCTGTTCTGTGCTCATGTTCGCTTGGCCCCCCCTCCACCAACCGAACTCATCGCGCAGGGTCAAGCGGCTTTCGATCCGTCCAATGTCCTGTATGCCATGCGTGAGGGCTGGCAGAAGATCTGAACTGGCCCAGTAGACAGTAGGGGTGGACCTAAACGGTGTTTGGGCGATTTCGTGGGCCGTTTTCGTTTCGATATCGTTTTGCGTTAGATGCGGATTGAAGACAAAACGAGGGAAAGCGAAAACAAAACGAAAACGACAACACCGTTTGGGCTCAGCCCTGGTAGACAGTGTGGAAGGCAGCAGTTGTGCCATCAGGTCCGTCCTGTACAGGGCTTCCGGAGGATCCGTCACCGCCTGTCCTCGGCCGCATCCAGTATGTTTCTCTTCCTTGTCTTGCAGCGAGCTCATGGGGCCCGCTCTCCCAAGGAAGGGGCAGGTGCGTGGTCTTTCATGGGCGACGCTGTAGCGCGCCGTGAGGGGCATGCCTCCTTCGTCGAGCCGACGTTCAGGGCGGTTTGCGAGCCCCTGGTCGGAGGGCCCCGAGAGTCGAGGTTGACCGTGTCGGAGAAGGCCACCCTGCCATGCACCTCCCGGAGTTTGGCCCCCCAGTCTAGGTACGGTAGGTTTGCGTCGTGTCGACCAGCGGCGACCCCAGCGCGGGCGTTCAAGGTTGAACGCCGCCGGCGACCCAGAATCGATCGATGTTGAACGATCGGACGTTGCGGCAGCGGCCGATCGTTCAAGGTTGAACGATCCCTGCGGTGTCAAAAACCAACGCTGGGGTCGGCACGACACGAACCTGCCGTAGTTTTTTGGAGCGGGAGGTTGTTCCGCTTCGGCGTGTGGCCAGAGCAGTCGACCTGGGCGTCGACGCGGCGGTCGGTAAATGCAGGGCGGCCGCCAAGTCTTAGGGAGGGGCCAATGCGGGCTTCCAGACGATTTGCTACGATTCGTGAGGTGAGGGGCACTGCTCGACGAGGCAACGCCACGCAGAGAGTTTGTTGTCCGTGGAGCGCCCTGCCGCAGGCGTGCTACTTGCATGCGCAGGCAAGCGGCGCGAAGGATTGGGGGGGGGAAAGGGAGCTGAAGTTCATGGGTCGAATGCCCCCCCTTCCCCCCCTGCGTTTCTCGGGAGTGGACAGAACCCCCAACAGTGACACGTCGATTAGTGAATTGTCCGTTTTCGGGTCTCGAGACTGCGCCGTGGCCGTTGTTTTCCAGGCTTGCGCCCGCCAGGTTTGGGCCGCAGGTCGTTTTCACTAAATCACGTTTTACTAAAGGGGGGTCTGTCCATCCCCGAGTTTTTGCGGAGTCATGTTTCTGTTGGTGGCGGCGGTTTCGCGTTCTGGTGGTGGATCGTGGATGTCATTATCGTGGCTGCGTTTTTTTCGGCCCCTTCCGACTCCTCCCCCTGCCCTGCGCGTTCCCGCTTTCTTGTAAGTCCATGGCTAGAGTGTTCATCATATTATTACAACAGTACTCGTGCACTACAACTATTACTATAGTGGAGTACTACCACTGCTATATTATACTACTGCTACATTGCTACCTGTGCAGACCTACAGCGCTTCAGTACTCTTTTAGTGTTGGAGCACTACTACCACAGGCAGCTCTAGAACACTATTATTCATATTCCACTCCCACAGTGCTGGTAACTCGATCGAGTACAGGCAGTACTGCTTCTCTTGTTCTTCTTCTTTTTCTACGACTACTGCTACTACTACTACTACGACCACCACCACTACTACTGTTACTACTAGTGCTATTTGTACTACTACTATTTCCACTACTGCTACTACTAGTTCTAGCAGTACTAGTGCTATTACTACTACTACTACTACTACTACTACTACTACTACTACTACTACCTCTACTTCTGCTGCTGCTGCTGCTAGTACTCTACTACTCTTCTCCTGCGACTCCTACAACTACTACTCCTACTATTACTACTACTACTACTACTAGTAGTAGTAGTAGTAGTAGTAGTACCACTACTATGACTGCGATTACTACTACTACTACTACTACTACTGCTACTACTACTACTACTACTACTACTACTACTACTACTGCTACTGCCACTAGTACTAGTACTAGTACTAGTACTGCTACTACTACGACTACTACTACTACTACTACTACTACTACTACTACGACGACTACTGCTACTACTACCGCTACTACTACACTACTGCTACTGCTGCTACTACTACTACTACTATTACTGCTGCGACTACTACCACTACTAGGACTGTTACTGCTCCTACTCCTTTTCCTCTTCCTCCTCTTATTACTACTACTACTATTACACGTACTACTCCTCCTCCTTCTCCTACTACTACTACCACCACGACTACGACGACTACTACTACTACTACTACTACTACTACTACTACTACTACTACCACCACTACTACTACTACTACTACTACTACTACTACTACTACTACTACTACTACGACTACTACTACTACTACTACTACGTACTACTACTACGTACTACCACTACTACCACTACTACCACTACTACCACTACTACCACTACTACCACTACTACCACTGCTACCACTATTACCACTGCGACCACTAGTACCACTACTACCACTAACATTTTTTGGTATTACTACTGCACTAGTTTGTTCTACATTAACAGGGTAATCCAGTGCCGTTGCAATAGCCAGTATTCGGGAGGGACCACTACATCTCCAAGTCGAGAAAAAGGGGTCCGAGCACGTCTGCGTCTTGTGCTGGCGGCCCGGGGCCTGGGGTAGCCCCTTGTTTCCCCGTCACATGCGCTTCAGCAAATCTTCGGGGATAGCTCCTCCTTCCCCATGCCCATTTTTCCTTCCCTTGCCGCCTCTGTCCTTCGATCGCGCGCCCCGCCCGCACCACGGCGGATGTCCTCCCCGGGCTCGGAGCGCTCCGTACTGCGCTCCGCACTCGGAGCGCCCTTTCCCCCGCCGTCTTCGTCCTCGATGGTGCTGGTCGTCGCCGCCGCCGCCGTCGCCGCCGAGGACACCGCCCGGGCGGGCCTCGGCGCGCGCGCGGGGGAGCCGCCTGCTGCCGTGCAGCCGCCCGCGGCGGCGGCAGGACGCTGCGACGACGGCGAGGGTGGGGACGGCGAGGGCGGCGACGGCGAGGGCGACGGCGGGGGCGACGGCGCGGGCGAGGACGAGGGCGACGACTTCGGCAGCGGCGGCGGCGGCGGGTGCGGCGGCGACGATGACGACGGGGAGGAAGCAGGGAACAGGGGGCGAGGAGGGGTGGCAGGAGGGCGGGGGAGGTGGAGGAGGGGGGGGATGAGGCAGGAAGAAGAGAGAGAAGGGGAATGGGGAGGTGGAAAGAGGACATGGAGAGGCGCAGGAGGGATATGGATCAGATACAGGAAGAGGGGTGGATAGGAGGGCGGCGGGAGGAGGAGGAGGAGATCATAGAGAACGGACGGCGGAACTCGGCATGAACGACGGCGGTCCGGAAAGAATGGGTACGGTGCCCACTTTGAGCGAGACTCGCCGTCCGCGCGCCGCGGGTCTCGTCCATTTGCAGCAAGTGGCCGCCTGCCCCAGAGCGGCCGCTGCCGATTTTGGACCATATTTGTTGTTGGGCATCGTGCCCATGTGTTCCGTACCCATTTCCGGCGCCCAACGGAGAAGGAGGAGGTGGGAGGGATGGGGGGGGGACATTGAGGGACCCATACGTCAAGGGAAAGAGGCAGGGATGGATGGATAGACGAGAAAGGAGAATGATTGACATTGGGCCCTTAGGACCCCCCAAGGAATTCCTGGTCCGTTTTATCCCCTCCAGGACACTCTGGAGCTCGGTATCATCTCCTGAAGCCCCCCAGGCAGTTAAAGGCCCCCAGGACCCCCTGGATCTTTCACGCCCTTCGATGCCCTGGACCCGTCAAACATTTGTGCCTGGACCCTTCAGGACCACTCAAAGCCCTTTCCTCCTTTCTCTTCCTTCTCCTCGTCTTCCTTCCTCTTCCTCTTCCTCTTCCTCTTCCTTCTCTTCCTCTTCCTTCCTCCTCCTCTTCCTCCCTCTTCCTTCCCTTCCTCCTCCTCCTCCTCCTCTTCTTTCCCTTCGCCTTGTAGACTTCAGCCAGGGTGGGCCCCTGGCGGAGTGTTTCAACCAGTATGTGTTATGCAAGCTCGGTGGAGCAAGCTATGTGTTGCAATGTACGTGGTGCAAAGTACGTTGTGCAGTCAGCGTGGTGTAATACATATATATATGTATGTATGTATGTATGTATGTATGTATGTATGTATGTATTTATGTATGTATGTATGTATGTATGTATGTATGTATGTATGTAATGTAATGTAATGTAATGTAATGTAATGTAATGTAATGTAATGTAATGTAATGTAATGTAATGTAATGTAATGTAATGTATGTATGTATGTATGTATGTATGTATGTATGTATGTATGTATGTATGTATGCATGCATGCATGTATGTATGTATGTATGTATGTATGTATGTATGTATGTATGTATGTTTGTATACATATATATATATATATATATAAACATATACATGCATATACCCGGGGTCCAGGCCAGGGGTCCCTCAGGGCAAACACTGAATCCACGCCGGTGGCACGGATTTCCTGGCCTTCGAAGACGGGCCAGGAGGCTCCCCCAAACCCGCACGATGGTCCAGCAAGGATCCGACAGGGATCATAATCACCGATAATCGTTCCAAGACGCACATATTGGCCCCACGACGCGCCAAGAGACCGCCCAAGACTCTTCCAAAAGCCCTCCAGAAAGCGGCCCGACAGGCCAAACTCATTGTGTTTCATTGTTTTTCTAGGTTTTTGGCATTGTCGCGTTTTCGGGCTCCCGACGAAGTACAACGGACCAAGAGGCCCCCAAGACCCCCCCAAGACGGCCCAGGAGGCCCCCAAGAGAGCCACAAGACTGCCCAAAAGGGCCACAAGGCGGCCCAAGAGGGCCTCAAGATAGCCCAAGAAAGCTCCAAGATGGCCCCGAGAGAGGCTCGGCCCAAGAGGGGGCACGCGAACCAACAATTCGAGCTTTCCACCCCAATGGGCCCCCAGGAGGCTCCAGGAGGCCCCAGGAGGCCCCCGAGGGGGCCCCAGAAGGCTCCCAAGACGCCCCAGAAGGGCTTCGAAACGGCGTCCCCAGGCCGCGATGTAGCCCTGGCGAACAAGTTTCGGGCCCCAAACCGTCACCAGGAGAAGGGGGTGGTGGAAAGAAGGATATTGAAACAGGATCGAATGGGAGCGGTCACGTACTGTGCCTGCGCACGCCCACACACGGACGAACATGAGAGGGAGGCGGAGAGACCAAAGGCAGGGGTGATGCAGGAACAAAGGAACACGAGGGAGAGTGACTACTGAGGGGCAAGGAGACCAGAATGTGGACGAAGGCTCAGAAAATAACAAAATGCAGGAGAAGGCAACGATAAGCAAGCTGGGAACGATAGCCACGGCATATTGAGTGGAGCTACCTAGAAGCAGAGTGCGCGCGGAGAGCGTGCGCGCGAATGCTTCTAGCACATATGTATAGGTATATGAATAGGTATATGTTTATGGCGATGTATATGTATATGTGTATATAAATGTACATGTATATATATGTGTACATGTATATGTATGTGTACGTACATGTGCATATACATGTAATTGTACATGCATATATATATATATATATATATATGTATACGTAACTGTATTTGTATGCGTGTATGCATATTTATATGTACATATATATGTTTGTATAACATGCAGTTGTACGCGTATATGCATACATATATATATATATATTTACACATGCTTACATATGTACGCACCTGTATTTTACACATATATTTGGTATGCACATGTATGTGTGTATATACATGGGTATGTATATGTATAGGTATATGTGTATGTATGCGTATATGTATATGTCTATATGTATATACATGTATTTGCATTTGTCTTTATATATAGGTACATGTATATATATACGTATTTGTATATGTATATGTATGTGTGTATGTATATGCATGTGTTTTATATATATATAGCTGCGTATGCATATGTATATGTATTTTTATATATATATATATGTATATTGTACATAATATGTATGCATATGTTTATGCATTTGTATATGTTTATGTATACGTATATGTTTATACACATGTATGTCGGCGGTGCGCCGTGGCACGAACCCCCCCCCAGCACTACCGGGGGGTTTCGTGCACTACCGGGGGGTTTCGTGCAGCCCGCACCGGGTGCCGCCAGCGGCTTAGAACACCCCCTCCTTGCCGCTTTACCGGGGGGTTCGTGCAGGCCGCATTGGGTCCTCCCCTGTCGCTTTACCGGGGGGGTTCGTGCAGGCCGCACTGCGTCTACCTGGGCTCCCCCCCCCCCCCTGTGGGAGTGGGGGGGTGGGAGTGGGGGGTGGGTTGGGAGGGGGGGGGGCAGGGGGGCGGTTGGGAAGGGTGGCTCCCTGTCGAAGTGTGGCGTGTGCTCGCCTTGTGTTCTCTATTCGCGTCTGCTCGCCTTTGTTCCGCCGCAGCCTCTCGTATTGTGGCTCGTGGCCACAATACGAGAGGCTGCGGCGCAACTCCCGAGAGCCGCTGTGGGGGGTCGACGGCACGGCCGCGTAGAGAAGAACAGTGCCGCCGTGTCCTGGCACGGCCCTGGGATGCAATGCCGCCGCCGTGTTCCGGCCCGTCCTGGTAAGATTCGCGCGTCGGGGCTGGGGTTCGCGCCGCTTACGGAGGGGTTGCGTCCTTACCGGGGGGTGTCGTGCAGCCTACCAGAGGAGGTCGTGTTTTATGGGGGGTTTCGTGCAGGCTCGCACCGGGAATGGCGCCAGCTCGAAACCCCCCAGGAGAGATTACCGGGGGGGGTGTTTCGCTCCGCACCGGGCACCGCCAACATGTATATGTATACGTGCATGCACATGATCATGTACACGTATATGTATATGCCTATGCATATGTTTATGTACATGTATATGTATAATTATATATGTATGTATTTATATGCATGTATATGTGAACATCTATGTACGTGTACACACGCACATATATATATATATATATATATATATATATATATATATTTATGTATAAACTTACGTATCAATCGGCATACACACATATATACGCACACACACACACATATATATATATGGTAGCCATCACATGATCATACATGCTCCTCCTCATCCTCGCTCGCTTCTTCTCCGTCTTCTCCGTCTATCTCTTTCTCTCTCGCTCTCTCTCTCTCTCTCTCTCTCTCCCCCCCACTCTCTCTTACTGGCCTTCAAAGAACGCTGTGTTTCCAGCTTTTCCAGCTTTTCCATCATTTTCCGAAGACATTCTTTAAACACGCCGTGTTTTCCAGGTTTCCAAGTTTTCCCAGACACTGTCCGTTGAAAGACGCTGTGTCTTCTAGGTTTTTCAGAGTTATCAAGTTTTTCCACGTACTGACAGTTGAAACATATGTCTTTTCCAGGTATTCCAGATTCCCAGGTTTTCCTAGACACTGACCGTTGAAACACGCTGTGTTTTACAGGGTTTTCCATGTTTTTCCAGGCACTCAGCGTGTTTCAACGGTCAGTGTTTGGGAAAATATAGACAAGCGGGAAAACATAGAAAACGTAACGTTTTTCAGCGGCCAGTGTCTGGAAAAACATGGAAAATTTGGAAAACCTGGGAAACACATTATTTTCAACGGTCAGTGTCTGGGACAATCTGAAAAATCAGGAGAACCGGGAAAACACAGTTTTTCAACGGACAGTGTCTGGAAAACATGGGCAAATTGGAAAACATAGAACGCCCAGCGTTTTTTCAATACCACCCTCCCCACCGATCCCCTCCTTTTCCTTCTCTCTCTCTTTATGTTTTTCCTCTCTCTCTCTCTCTGCGGCCGCTGCCGCGACTGCCGCGTGCTCCCTTATTTGCTCATCGGGAGACGTCGTGCGCACGCAGGCCAGGTAACCCCAGCGGGGCAGCATTGGCCGCTTGCTACCCCGCCTGTTGCTGAATGGCGCCCCTCTCAGCGGCCTCCAGCCGCAATCGCAAGCGCCGTATATACATCACAACCCTCGGAGCGCCAGCCATCACAGGCGCTCTCACGCTGGCGCGCCAGCGCCCGAACTCGCAGCCGCGGCGCCCGTCGCCCCGCCCTCGTCGAGCACTTGCGAGAGCTCCTCCTCGAGGGTAATGCGCTTCTTCTTCGGCGTCGGCGTTCTCAAGTCAATGGCGCCGCAATCCTGGTGCTTCTTGAGGCGGAAGCGGAACCCCCCTGGCTCCCCCTTGATCGGCACGGCAGGCGCAGGGGGCGCGGCGTCGACGGCCACGTCGGAGGGGCCGTCGTCGCCGTCCACCCCGCCGCCGAAGCCAAAGACCCAGCAGGGCATAGCAGAGCGCGGTGCCCTTTTTTCTTCCACGCGCCGTGGCGCCGCTTGTTTCAGGACGAACCCCAAATAGATCTCAACCTGGATTTAGAATGTTCCGGGAATATTGGCCAGGGTTCATAAGGTCTCCCCCCGGAACATTACGAACTTGGGTTTACATGTTCTGGGAATATTGACTGGGGTTCATAATGTTCTCCCCGGAACATTATACGCCTCGGTTTATAGTTTTCTGGGGATATTGACACTAAAAACATTAACCTGGGTTTATAATGTTCCGGGATTCTTAACTCCGGTTCACAATGTCCCGGGAATCATTGATCCGGTTTTTGTAATTGTGGAATGGTAATAATTAGTATTTTCTCCCCAACCCGGGTTCCTCACCAGGTCTTTCATGTCGGAATATTGATCCTGGTTCATTATCTCCAGAAGATAATATACTTGGGCTGCTAATGCTCCGGACTTATTGACCCCAGGTTCATTATTCTGGAGTGATATTGATTCACCCTGGGGGGTGCCGTTGGAGAGTAATGAAACCCTGGTTCGTAATGTTGGGATGATAATCTTTGGTTGATTATTCCAGAAAGAGAATGATTCAGCCGGGAAGCTCAGCTTGATCCATGCGCAGGACGGTAAACCGTAGGGTCTCATCTAACCATAACGAACCTGGGTTTATCATTCTTTGATGATGAACCACGGTCGACGAGGATTTCGCGGGTGGCCTCGCTTGTTTGCTCTCTGCTGTCCAAGAGCTCAGGCCTCCCGCAGCGCCGCCTCTGCCTCGAGGTAGCGGTTCCTCTGCTGGAGGCGTTGGCACTGCCTCTTCGCGTTGGTCACCTCCTGGTGACAGGCGTGCTTTCCACTGTAGCCTTTGCCGACCATGGGCGGGCGACCTACGGTGGCGCCCTGCTGTGCGAGGCGCTAGTCGCGCCCGACAGTCGCTACTGGGTGTTCGCCGCCCGTGGTCTTTAGTGGCGCTGGTGAAAAATATGCCAGCTGCCTGGGGCGCGCCAAGTTCCGGCGCAGCTCCGCCTTCTGCCTCGCGAGCGCGCTCTGCGCCGCGGTCATCTTCTTCTCCGCTTCCTCGCGCCGCCGTGTCTCCCCGGGGGGGGGGGTGGCAGGCGCGGGGCGCATTTTGTTGCTGTTGCATTTTCATTAATAGAAGGTGGCAGGAATTATCGCGGAGATCCTGCAGGCGAGCAAGCTTCCAGCTCTTGGCCTCCTTGCAGGCGGTCTTCGCCTCGTCCTTCCAGGATTGCGCCTCGCCCCGCGCCCTCTTGGCCCTCCGCGCGCGCCCGTTGGGGCGTCTCCCGTGGGCGCGCCGCGAAAGAGATGCTCTATCTAGTGCCGCGCAGAGGCGGCGCGACTCGGATGCGCAAAATAACGCTTGTGTGGTCTACTGTGTTTCCGAGTCGTGCCGCTTCTGCGCGGCGCCAATTGGATGTCGGCCTGTGGTTTTGGCTGTGTGTGTGTCTGTCTGTGCGCGCGTACGCGCGCGCGTGCGTCTATGTTTGCCCGTGGCGCAGGTTGCGTGCGATTGCTTCCCCTTTCCATTTATTCCCTACATAGGCTCTGCCTCGAAGGGTTCTTGCTCGCTAAGCTTAAAGGGCCGGGTAATGGGGCTCGCCCCGGGCGGTTCCCCCGGCGCCCGCCCCGCGATTCCCCCGGGGTCCCCCCGCGCCCCCTTGGGTGGGCTTAGCTTAACTTAGCTTCGCTTAGCTTAGCTAAGCCTAGCTTAGCTTAGCTGAGCTAGCTTAGCTTAACTTAACTTTGGTTATCTCATCTTAGCTTAGCTTAGCTTAGCTTAGCTATCTTAGCTTAGCTTAGCCTGGCCTAGCCTAGCCTAGCATATATTAGCTTAGCTTAGCTTAGCTTGGCTCAGCTGAGCTCAGCTTAGCTTAGCTTACCTTATCTCATCTTAGCTTAGCTTACCTGACCTTAGCTTAGCTTAGCTTAGCTTAGCTTAGCTTATCTTATCCCATCTTAGCTTAGCCCAGCTTAGTTTAGCTTAACTTAGCTTAGCTATCTCAGCCCATCTTAGCTTAGCTTAGCTTAGCTTAGCTTAGCTTAGCTTAGCTTATGCTGCTTTCCTAGGGGCTCCAACTCCTAGGTCAGGTCGCGCTGGGATAATCTTCCCAGTCCTCGTCCTTCTCCCTCGTCCTCCTTCTCGTCCTCATCCTCGTCCACGTCGCCCTCCTCCTCCTCCACTCCCCCCCCCCCCCCCTTCCGCCTCCTCCTCGTGAGAGGATGGGGCGCGAGCGGAAGCCGCGGGCGAGGAATGCGACGAGGGCGACGCCTACGCAAGAACGAGGAATAATCCGCATGAGAAAATGAGGAAGAAGCTGCGCGCGGAGAAAGCTAAGACGAGGCAGAGGAATAAGGATATGAAGAAGAGGAATGCGAAACTACGAAACTGTATGATCAGGTGGGGTTGGGGGCGTATATATATATGTACGTGTGGATAGGTATAGGCATGTATCGTGCACAAACATGTGCAATCTGTGTGTTGCCATCTAGGTGGAACAGTTCAGGTGTGGCAACATATATGTGGAGTAATCGTTTTTTTTTACCCTTGGGTAAACGCATCGCGTGCTCTTGCAAACGTCCCACCCGCCCACCCGCAACGCGGTTTGTGCGATGAGTGCTTGGCGTTGGCTGGTGCGTCTCCGCGGCCGCGCCAACCCCGGCGAGCGCCCGGCGGCCGGCTATTTCGGCGCCGCCGACGCGGCCGCGGTGACGCTGACCGCTGGGCGCGCCCCAGCGGGCACTTCACTGCGAGTCGGCGACTTGGGCGGGCGCGGTATCGCGGCGGCGCCGATTGCGGTTGACGCGATTCTGATAGTGGCGATGCTGGTGACGATGTCCGCGCCGACGAAGGCGCGGCCAGTGCGGGTGCCGATGCTGATCGCGGCGGCGACGATGACGGCGCCCTCGCGTCGGCGATGCAGGTTATGGAAAGAGTTCGACGTGCGCGCGCGGCCGACGCGCGAGAGTGCACCGCGTGGTTTTATCTGACTCAGATCGCGCGCCCCCCAGCGCGCGCGCAAGGGCGCGCGAATGATGCACCCCCGCCCCATGTTGGCGCCCCCCGCGCGTTTCGCGGCCCCGCCTGGAGCTCGACCTAAGGCCCCAGCGGCGGAACTCGCGGCCCCATAGGGTGGCGGAACTCGCGCGGCATCCCCGCCCCATTTTGGCACGCCCGTCGCACGTTTCGTGGCCGTGGGCCCCGCGGCGCAGTTCGCGTGGCGGGGCCGCCCCTCCTTGGCGCGCCCCTCAGACGTTTCGTGGCCCCGCAAGGGGCTCCTTCCCAGCGGCGAACGGCGCGTGGCGGCGCTGCTCCATTGCGGCGCGCCCCATCGCGCGTTTTCGCGGCCCCATGGGGAGCTCCACCTAAGGCCTTAGTGGTGCAGTTCGCGTGGTGGCGCTTTCCCTTTCGGCGCGCCCCTCGCGCGTTTCGTGGCCCCATGAGGATTTCCACCGAAGGTCCCAGTGGGTGTGCCCGCGTGCGTCGCCCGCGCCCATTCGCCGTGCCCCTCGCGCGTTTCGTGGCCCCATAGGGAGCTCCAGCGAAGGCCCCGGTGCCGCCGCCCGCGTGCGTCGCCCGCGCCCATTTTGGCACGCCCTCGCACGTTGGCCCTGAAGGGGGCTCCACCGAAGGCGCCAGTGCCACCGCCTGCATGCGTCACCCGCGCCCATTTCGTCACGCCCACCGCGCCTATTTCGGCGCGCCCATCACACGTTTCGCGGCCCCTCAACGACGGCCCCAGTGGCTGCGTTCGCATGCGCCCACTGCACCTGTTTCGGCGCGCCCCGCATTTCGTGGCCCCATCGGGAATTCCACCGACGGCCCCAGTGGCTGCTTTCGCATGCGCCCGCTGTGCCAATTTTGGCAGACCCCATCAAGAGCTCCTCCGAATACTGTGCGTGCAGCGACGGTATCCACAACTGCGCATGGTTGGGTTCTTCGCCCGGCTAAATTTCCCCGCTGTTGTTGAAAATCCGTGTTTACGAAACCATTGGTTTTATGTTTTGGACGCTCGATTGTGGAATCCTTCCGGAATCTGAGGTTTCTGAAGGATTCCGGCACGCGCGTGCGACCACGCGCGCGTGTGAATTTCGATATATATATATATATATATATATATACACACAAGACTGCATTGGCGCGGCGCGCCATGCACCTTGGTCTTTTGAGTTCTGCACGCAAGCGGAATGCGTGCGTGCGTGCGTGCGTGCGCGCATGCATGTATACACGCGCGCGCGCATGCACGTTCCGTAAAATGTCTAGGTACATACACTATACTAACATTGTTGTATGTGTATACAGCGTACATATGTACATAAGGGAACGAACCTGCATGTCAACTCGTACGGGGCATCCTCGGGCATTTTCGCTGCATGCCACGAGACCCTCAACGACTGGATCACAATGTGAAATGTCATGGGAGCAAAATCCATGAATGTTGGCATTCGGAAACATTATTAGGATGTTTTCAGGGCCGTCGTGGGCCGTTTTGGCGCCTTCGTGGGCCGTCCTGGGGCTTTCTTGGGCCGTCTTGGGGAGCGTGGGCCTGCTGGGGCCCCCGTTGGGCCCGTCTTGGGCACTTCCGGGGACCTCCCATGGCCCTTTTGGGTCTGTGCTGGGAGCCCTTGGGGGGCCTCTTGGTTCCATTATGGGCTGTCTTGGGGCTCTCGTGGGCGATCGTGGGGCCTGGCTCGGCCGTCTTGAAGCTTTCTAGAGGGCCTTTTGGAGCGTCTGGAGGCGATCTCGGGGGCTTTGAAACCGTCTTGATAGCTGATGAAATCCGAAAAGCGAATCTGCTAAAATTGTGAGTTTGCCGAAAGGAATGGGGCGATTTTTGTGTTTTGAAGGCCCCATTGGGAAGCTTTTTGGGGTGCCTTGGGGGTCTTTATGTTAGTTCGGAAACATCATGGGGGTGCTTTCGGGGCCCTCGTGGGCCGTTGTGGCGCCTTCATGGGGCGTCTTGGGGCCTTCTTGGGCCGTCTTGGGGAGCTTGGGCCCGCTGGGGCGCCTTGTGGGCCCATCTTGGGCTCTTCCGGGGACCTCCCATGGCCGGTCTGGGTCTGTGCTGGGAGCCCTTGGGGGGCCTCTTGGTCCCATATGGGCTGTCTTAGGGCTCTCGTGGGCGATCGTGGGGCCTGGCTCGGCCGTCTTGAAGCTTTCTTGGGGGCCTTTTGGGGCGTCTGGAGGCGATGTCGGGGGCTTTGAAACCGTCTTGAAAGCTGATGAAATCCGAAAAGCGAATCTGCTAACATTGTAAGTTAAGGAATGGGGCGATTTTTGTGTTTCGAAGGCCCCTTGGGCAGCTTTTTGGGGTGCCTTGGGGGTCTTTATGTTGGCATTCGGAAGCGTCGGGGGGGGGTGTTTTCGGGGCCCTCGTGGGCAGTTTTGGCGCCTTCATGGGGCGTCTTGGGGCCTTCTTGGGCCGTCTTGGGGAGCTTGGGCCCGCTGGGGCCCCCTTGTGGGCCCATCTTGGGCACATCCGGGGACCTCCCATGGCCCTTTTGGGTCTGTGCTGGGAGCCCTTGGGGGGCCTCTTGGTTCCATTATGGGCTGTCTTGGGGCTCTCGTGGGCGATCGTGGGGCCTGGCTCGGCCGTCTTGAAGCTTTATTGGGGGCCTTCTGGGGTGTCTGGAGGCGATTTCGGGGGCTTCGAAACCGTCGTGAAAGCTGATGACATCCGAAAGGCGACTATGCTCAAATTGTTAGACTTACGAAGGGAATGGGGCGATTTTTGTGCTGTGAAGGCTCCTTGGGAAGCTTTTCGGGGTGCCTTGGGGGTCTTTTGGGCCGTCCTGATGCAATTGGAGTCCCTCTTGGAGCGCTCTTGTGCTGCCTGGGCCCCCCCTTGGGCCTTCTCTGATGATTCCTCGGATCGCTCTGGGTCTGCTGGCAAGGCGTTTGTGGAGACACGGGAAGCCAGGTGACCTTTTCCAAGGGCGTCCAAGGCAGCCCGAGAACCCCAAATCCCGGGGGCGCATTTTTTTTTGGAAGGGGTGGTGGTGGTGGTTCCCCCCCTGGGCTTGTAAAGATATGGGAAGAGGAATGTATGTATATATATATATAGATAGATAGATAGATAAATCGATAGATAGATGTGTACCTATACATATGTATCGAAAACACGTGATTTTTGGATTTGTCGAGTGTGCGCGCGTAGTATTGCCTGCAGTGGACGGGGGGGGGGGTCGATCCCCCCCCCCCCCGGGGATAGTGTGCATTCAACTTAGGATGGGCGATGGGGCAGAACCATGTGCCAATTGCAGCGCGATGATATGGGCCGATAAGCGGGGGGGGGGGGTCCGAGCGTTTTCTAAATGTGAGAATATATGTCGCGAGATATATGTTGTGCAGAATATGTGGTGCGAACTATGTGGTGCAATTAATTTCTGTTCGCAGTGAGTTGCCCGCTCCACTGCTCGCGTAAACATCCCACCCACTCACCCGCAACTTGTTCTGCAAAATCTCTTAAGACCGTGACGGTGGGTGCAAAATGGCACTTGGCAACGACAGCGACGCCGACGACGACAGCGACAACGGCGATGACGACGACGCCGACAACGACTACGACGACACCGACGACGTCGCCAACGACTTCGACGACGCCGACAACGACGACGACGCCGACGACGACGACGACGCCGACGCCGACGACGACGATGACAACGACGATGACGATGTCGACGCCGACGACGACGATGACGACGACGCCGACGACGACGACGACGTCAACGGCGCCGACGACGACGACGACGACGACGGCGGCGACGACGACGACGCCGACGTCTCTGACGACGAAGACGACAACGACGCCGACGCCGACGACGACGACGAAGACGACGACGACGTCGCCAACGAAGACAACGAGGAAGGAGGGCGGACGACGACGGCGACATCGACAACGACGAGGGAGGAGGAGGCACGGCGACGACGCGAACGACGAAGAAGGAGGAAGGGCGGCGACGCCGACGACGGCAACGACGGGGGAGGAGGGAAGACGACGACGACCACGACGACGACGACGACGACGGCGACGAAGTAGAAGGGACGACGACGAGACGCCGTCGACGGACGACGACGACGACGAGGGAGGAGGAGGAAGGACGATCACGGCGACAACGACGGCGGAAACGACCGCGACGCCAAAGAGGACGACGACGACGAACACGAGGAAAGACAGAGGACGACGTAGGCGACGACGACGACGACAACGACGCGGGAGGAGAGAGGGCGGCGACGACGACGACGACGCAAGAGCGCGCGCGCACGCTTTCGTTGAAAATCCACGTTGCGAAACCTGGTGTTTTTGTAGTTTGGTGTAGTTTTTTTTTTTTTTTTTTGTTTTTTTTTTTTTTTTTTTTTTTTTTTGTTTTTTTTTTTTGTTTTTTTTTTTTGGGGGGGGGCGCGCGATTTTGAAATTCTTCCGAAACCGATGGGTTGCGATGGTTTTCAGCATGCGCGCGCGACGACGCGCGCGTCTGCACTTCGCCCCGTTTTTTGCAGGGGATTCTCGCGACGGCAGACGCGCAAGGGCGTTCGACAGATGTCGACATGACCGCGCGAGAAGCCCGCTTGGTAGCATTTTGTGAAAAGCTTGAAAAACCTATGGTTGTCTTAAGATTTCGAAAGAGCTTCCGCGGAAGCTTTTTAAGCAACTCTGTGTTGCGAAACCCGGTGTTTTTGTATGTTTTTTCGGAAAATCGATTGCGAAATCCTTCCCGCACCGAAGGTTTTTGAAGGATTTCGACAGGCGCGCGCGACGACGCGCGCGCGTGCACTTCGTCTCATTTTTTGCAAGGGATTCGCGACCAAATGTTATGTTAGAACAACAAATGTCACCGCATCGTGTTTTTTTGCAAGGGGACCTCGGGGGGGAACCCGGCCTGGCTGGGATGGTGCGATTTCATATTTAGGATGGACGAGTGTGCAGAATATCTCTCTCTCTATATATATATGAAATCATGTTCTCCCAGGGGGAACCGATAAGTCCATGGGGGGGTGGGGGGTGGGGTCGGGGTAGAGTTCTATGTTTTTAAGAAAGGAGGATCCACTCTTGAAGTCGCCATCTCCGCTGCTCGCGCGAACATCCCACCCTCCCACCCGCGACTTGTTCGGCAAAACTCATGATCCGGGGGGCGGCGGCGCCGCCGATGACGACGTCGATGATGACATCCTCACTGCCGATGCTCGTCTCCGTGGGTCGATGATGAACGTGGGCATGTCGACGATGCTCGGACGTGCGCGATGACTAGATGACGTCGGCAACGTCTGCGACAATGACGAAAATGACACCAGCGACAACGATGTTCAAGAGGGCGACGGCGCGAACGACAACGGCGCCAATGATGGCAAACGCGTTGGCGATGCGGATGTCCATCTGTCGATGAGGCAGGTGATCGCGGTGATGCTGGCAAGGTTGAAGAGGACATCCGCGCGCGCGGAAGTTCAACTAATCCATCTGACTGATCGCGCGCGCGCGGCAGTGCGCGCATGTGCGCCGCGTGTTTTTTTTGCGCAGGGGGCCTGGGCCCTCGGCGCGTGACAGGCGTGTCGCGGGTGCACCGCGCCGTGACGTAAATCGTGGGAATCTAGCATGGGCGCGCGGGCGAGAAATTTGCAAACCTTTTGTTGCGAACCCATTTTTGTTTTTATGCTGAAATGTTTGCGCGCGCGTTGTGTTTGGTACGATTTTGACGTGGGCGCGCGCGTGATGACTTTTTTTTTCTGTTGCAAGGGATTATTTAAATTTGCTTTCTTAAGATGAAGAAGTGTGCGCGCATCGTATTTTTGCAGAGGGTGGCGGGGGGGGGGGGTCGATGCCGGTTTGGCTGGGATAGTATGAATTCACTGGTAGGATGGATGAGTGTGTAGAATAAATATGAAATCGCAAAACCCCAGGGGGGGTCGTAAACTCGGGCGCGGTGGGGTGTGGGTGGGTGGGTGGGGGGGGGTAGAGCTTATTCTTCTTCTAGAAAGGGGAAGTAATTCCTGTTCGCATTGTTGCTAGCGCCGCTGCTCGCGCAACCATCCCTCCCGCCCGCCCGCGACGTGGTTTGCGTGGGCCCATGCGGTGGCGATTGCGATGAGTGCTTGGTATTGGCTCGTGCATTCCTGCGGCCGCGCTGGCCCGCGCGTGTTTGCGCGCGCAGCGGCCAGCTATTCTGGCGCGACCGCCGCGGCCGCGGTGGCGCTGACCGCTGGGCAGTTTCCAGCGGGCGCTCCGCTGCGAGTCGGCGACTTGGGCGGGCGCGGTATCATTGTGACGTCGGCAGCGGTGGGCGCGCGGATCAAAGTGGCGATGCTGATGGCGATGGTGGCGCCGGCGACGGCAAGGCCAGTGGCGGCGCTTATGCTGATCGCGCCGGCGACGATGACGGCGCCCTCGCGTTGGTGATGGAGGTTTGGGAAGGAGTTCGTGTGTGCGCGCGCGGCCGACGCGCGAGAGAAGCCCGCATTATTTTTCAAGGATCGTGATTTCCAGCGCGCGCGCAAGGGCGTTCGAATGATCTCAACATGCGGCGCGTGAGGTACGCGTGGCAGAATTTCGTGTGTTTCTTGTTGGCAAAACAAGAAATGAACATTTCCTGGGTTTCTTGAACATGTACAACGCGCGAGTGCAAGCTTAGTTTGATAGCTGGCGCTGCAACAGCATTTTTTTGTATTGTTTCCGAGGCGCTCGATTCTGAAATGCTGACGAAACTCAGGGTTTTCGAAGGATTTCGGCGCGCGCGGCGAAGCGCGTGCGTGCATGTCGTTTCGTTTTTTGTGCGACGGATTCTTGCGACAGCACATGCGCGGAGGCGTTCGAATGTTTTCGACGTGCGCGCGCGAGAGGCCCCGGTGGTACCAGTTGCTGAGGCTGTTGACAAAAACTTGTGGTTTTCTCGAGAACTCGCAAGAGCGCGGGCGCAACTTTTTATAGCGTTGAACATTCTTGTTGTGAAACCACGGGTGTCTGAATATTTTTGCGAAAGTCGATTTTGAAACGCTTGCGGGCATCCGGGTTTTTGAAAAAGTTGCACGCGCGCGCGACGACGCGCGCGTGTGCGTTTCATTTTTTTGTTTTTGTTTCTCCTTCCTCTTATTGGTTTCTTGAACAAGTAGCGGTTTGTGGAACAAATCAGGGCGCGCGCTTTGTGTTTGCAGAGGGTGAGTTGGGGTGCCGATGCGGGCCTGCTTGGGATGGCATGATTTCATGTTTCGGATGGGCGATGGGGCAGAGTGGCATGTATGTTGCGATGCGAAAAGGGGAGTTGTTAGTTCCAGGGGTGGGTGGGTGGGTGGGTGGGGGGGGGTGGGGGGGTGGGGGCGGTCTTATGTTTCTTGTAGATGTGAAGTACGCGTGGTGCTGAATCTCTCTGGTGCAATCGGTATGGTGCAATCTATGTGGTGCGTGCAATGTGGTGCTATATATATGTGGTGCAATAATCTCGGTGCAATCTTTGTGGTGCAATTCGCTTGGCGAACTTGAAGTTGCCAGCTCCACTGCTTGCGCAGCCATCGCGCCTGTCCGCCGGCAATTTGGTCTGCAGAACCCATGCGGATGCGATTGCGATGGGGGCTTGGTGTTGGCTGGTGCGTCTGCGCGGCCGCGCTCGCCCGCGCGTGTTCGCGCGCGCAGCGGCCAGCTAGTTTGGCGCGACCGCCGCGGCCGCGGTGGCGCTGACCGCGTGTCGCGCCCCAGCGGGCATGTCGATGCGAGTCGGCGTCTTTGGGCGGGCGCGGTGTCATGGCGACGTCGGCGACGGTAGACGCGGTGATGATAGTGGCGATGCTGGTGGCGATGCTGACAGCGACGACGGGGCGGCCAGTGACGGCGCCGATGCTGATCGCGTCGACGACGATGACGGCGTCTTCGCGTCGGTGATGAAGGTTTTGGAACGAGTTCGACATGCGGGCGCGGCAGACGCGCGAGTGGCCCGCTTGGAATTATTCACGCTGTTCGACAAAATTGAAGGCGTTCGACGCGAGGCGCGTAAGTTGCGCGCGTGACAAAATAATTGTATTTTTTTTTTGGTTTTGTAAAGAGATTCCGGAAAACGCGAGCGGGTAGTTCTGTTTGTTTGTTTGTCCCCTCCATTTTGTGCGCAGAGTTTGTTCGAGAATGAATGGTGCGATTCGTGTGTTTTCATGAAACTCGGTCTTGAAATTGTTGCACTTCTGATGTGTGTTGGGGGGATTTCGACCTCCGTCGGCCGCGCGCGCGTTCCCCGTGTTTGTAAACATAAAAGAAGCACAGTATGCGATCTGTGTGTATATATATATGCATATACATATATGTATATATATATACACATATTTGTGTGTATATATAGATATATACATGTACATATCTATGTATGTATGTATATATATGCACGAAGGATTGGATTGTGGCGCTGGCAGGCGCGCGACCGCGGGTGAATGAGATCGACGCGCGCGCCGAGGTTGCCCGAGAAGCCCGATGCGACAGGAATGTTGGAACCCCGGTGGTGTTTGAATGATTCGGCGAGAGCGCGCGGGCAGATTATTTTCAAGTCTCTGGAGAAAGTCGTATTTTGAAAGGTTTTCTTGAAACGGGATGTTGAAATTCTTGACAACGCAATGTGTTTGTGAGGATTTCGGCGCGCATGTGCAGCGGCCGCGCGCGAGTGCCCCGCGATGGAATGATTATATTATTATTGATATTATTATTATTGTTACTTGTTTTTGATTTAGAAGGGAGTCGCGAAACACAAGTGTTACGTTGGAGCCAAAAGTGTCAGCGTATAGTTTTTTGCAAGGGATCCAGGGGGTGCCGGTGCTGGCCTGGATGGGATAGTATGTATTCCAAAGTCGGATGGACACGGGGTCAAACTCATATGTTTTTTTTGCATCGGTTCTGGGGGATCGATGAGTCCAGGGGGGGAGTTTTTTTTTTTTTTTGTTTTTTTTTTTTTTGTGCGTGCGTTTTTTTTAGCCCTCCCCTTTTTTGTTTTGTCCCTATCCCCGCGAGATGCGATTTGTTATGTATGTGTGTATATATGTATATATGAGAAATGATACATGCTGTATATCTATATATACATATATACAAACATGATAATGAACATCTGTTCGCAGTGAGTTCCCCATTCTACTGCTCGCACAAACATCTCACCCACCCGCCTGAATCTTGGTTTGCTAAACCCATGCGGCAGCGATTGCGATGAGTGCTCGGCGTTGGCTGGTGCATCGGCGCGGCCGCGCCAGCCCGCGCATGCGCGCGCGCGCAGCGGCCGCCTACTTTGGCGCGACCGACGCGGCCGTGGTGGCGGTGACCGCTGGGCGCATCCCAGCGGGCACTTTAGTGCGAGTCGGCGACTTGTGCGGGCGCGGTATCGTGGCAACGCAGACGAACGCGATGATGGTCGTAGCGATGCTGGCGACGATGGTGACAGCGACGACGACGCGGCCAGTGACGGCGCCGATGGTGTTCGCGCCAACGACGATGACGGCGTCTTCGCGTCGGTGATGAAGGTCTTGGAAAGAGCTCGACACGCGCGCGCCGCCGGGCGCGCGAGAGAGGCCGCGTGATATTGCTTGACGCGGATCGTGCCCCCGCGGCGCGCGCGCAAGGGCGTTCGACCGATTTCGGCATGCGTCGCGAGAGGCCCATTTTTGAGAAAATTCAATGCAATGCTGGAGAACCGACGGTTTTCGTAAGACTTCGCAAGAGCGCGAACGCAGGATTTTTTGAAAATTCATGTTGCGAAACCATGTGTCCCAGGTGGTTTCGGGACACTCGGTTGTGAATTCCTTCCGAAGGCAATAATATTTTACATATTGCGACATGCGCGCGCGACGACGCGCGCGTGTGCACTTCGTTTCATGTTTTGCACAAGGATTCTCGCGACAACGCGCGCGCAAGGGTGTTCGAACGATTTCGACATGAGCGCGCGAAACCCGTTTGGTAGCATTCTATGACAATGACGAAGCCTTTTTTTGTGATGTTTAAAAAGCGAATTCGCAAGAACGCGTGCGTATTTTTTTGAGAAGCAGTGTTGCGATACCATTTTTGATTATATATATATATCCTTTTTCTTTTTTTTCCGACGCTCTATTTTGACATCCTCACGAAACCTGCGGTTTTTGAAGGATGTCGGCATGCGCGCGCGACGGCGCGCGCGTGTGTGCTTCGTCCTCTTTTTGGGCAAGGGATTCTTCAAAACGTAGGATTTGTCATAAACGAATGCGCGTGCATAGTTTTTTTTGCAAAGAAGGGGGGGGTCGATACCGGCGTGGCTGGCATGGTACGACTTCAGATTTACGACAGACGATGGACGAACCAAATGTAATGATACGGGAGAAAAAAAACAATCAAAATCTTTTCAGGGCGATAAGGCTATAGGGTTGTAGGGCTAAAATGCTATGGGGCTCTAGGGCTATAAGGCTTTAGGGCTATAAGGTGATAGGGCTCTTTACGGCAATATGGCTATACGGCTACAAGGCTATAGAGCTATGGGGCTATTGGGCTATTGGGCTATAGGGCTATACGGGTATTTAATTACGGCTATTCGGGCTAGTGGGCTAAAGGGCTATTGGGCTAAAGGGCTATTGGGCTATAGGGCTATATAGGGCTATATAGGGCTATTATGTTATAAGACTACAGGGCTACCGGGCACCCCGGCACCGGGGCACCTGTGCACCAGGGCGCCCCGACACCCAGGCACCCAGGCACCCGGGCACCCCCGGGCACCCTGGCACCCCGGCACCCGGACACCCGGGCCGGCCACCGAAATCGGCGATGAACCTCACCTAACCATATGAATGCGCTAGGACCCCCACAGAGGCAGTCTCTGATAGCGGAAATTGCAGTACGAAAAAGGTGTACCGTTAACTCCGGCCTCGGGAGGGTGGTTGATCTTATTCTCTTGTAGGGAAAGAGAATCTATGTCGTGCAACCCCTTTGGAACAATGTAGGTTGTTAGTCCTGTGTAGAGCTATCTTGGTGGTGCAACCCAGGTGGCAGCAATCTATGTGGTGCAATCTGTGTGGTGCAATCGACGTGGTGAAACTTATTTTGTGAATCTATACGCATCTGTGTTGTGCAAACGATGTGGTGCAATCGACGTGGTGAAACTTATGTGGTGCATTCTATGTTGTGCACTCGACGTGATTCAATCTATGTTGTACGATCTAGGCGGCGACGGGGCGGCGACGAGGCGGCGATCCCGGCCACGGAACAGCCAGACCGACACTCAAGCCCAGACGACGGGCGACGACGAGGCGGCGACAAGGCGGCGACGGCGAGCACGGAACCGCCAGGCTGTCACCCAGGCCCAGGCGACGGGCCGCGACGAGGCGGCGACAGCGGCGACGTCGAGTACGGAACTGCCGCACTGCCTCGTAGGCCCAGCTCCGTAGAATACGAACAGAAATCCTTAAGGGCAAATACTGTTTGGGGAATAGTTCTCCCCTTTCGTCTTCCCAGACGTGTCGGAAGAGCGGACCAGGCGTTTTGCCTGAAACGTCCTCACCATTGCAGATCCTGAAGTTTGAATAGTGCAGCAGTTTCACGGATATGGAGAGCGGGCCTTATTCAAAATGTAGCTCTCGCTTCAGCGCCGCGCACATTTGTCTGAACAGTTTGCGGCAGTTTTGCGGATGGAGGTCGGGTCGTTTTGAAGATGCCGCTTTAGTGCCACGCACATCCGTTTCGAAAACTGCAGCAGTTTCACGCGCAGCAATTTCACGCATGGAGGGTGGGTAGTTCTGAAAACGTAATTCTCGGTGGTTCGCACAAGGCATTCGTCTTAAAAGCGTGTAGCAGCTTGACGCATTGAGGGCGGGTATTTTTGAACATGTGGTTCTCGCATTTCGCTCCGTGCACATTCGTCTTAACAGTATGCAGCGGTTTAATGGATGGAGGGCGGTTCTTGTTTCAAGATGTTGATCTCGCTTTGGCGTTTAGCGCCGCGCACATTCGTTTCACAAGCTTACAGAATTTTCATGGTTTCGGATGGTTGAAGTCCCCAGTGGTTTTTCTGGTGGCAACAGTCGCTATGACTCCCGGTGTTGAGGTTGCATGAGTTGTGTTCTGGCACGATCTAGGATTGTCAGGGCGCAACAGTCACGCTGATCCGCGGCGCTGATGTCCCAGGAGCCGTGTTTTGGCACGGTTGAGGATTCTGGGACGGTTGTCTTCCAATGGGCCACTTCCGGGATGCAGATCCATGCCTGTAGGAGCCAATGGAGAGGGAATTCAGAGGAGGGGTTTCTTGTACCATCGTTGATGCGTCTTGGCTTTGCACTGGTTCCCCTCTTTCCCTTTTTCACAAAATTGGCACCAAGACCTCTTGTGGGGTTCGTTCCGAAAAGATTCTCAGGAGTGCAGCCGTGGCGACGAGGAGCCGCCCATCGGCCCAAAAGGGCCCACAAGCTCCCTCCCAAACCGCGACCCTCGAAATTTGAATTCCTCCTTCCTCCTCCCCTCCTCGTCCGTCCCCTCCTGGCTCCCTCCTTCTTCCTCCTCCCTCCTATTCCTCCTGCCCTCCTCCCTCCCTCCTCCCTCACTTCAGCGTTCTCTGTCTGCCCGCTCTCTGGTGGCATGCAACACCGGGGGACCTACGGCATGATGACTCAGGACCATGCTGTTGCTGCCTTCTTTGCCTCGATTACGATTTCGGCGCTTCTCCAGCAGCCGCCCTAGTTGGAGAGGTTTCGGGCGCCGTACCTTGTACGGCGAACCTCCCTCGGGGCGGGCAGACGCGTGCGCCTGCCCGCGCCCGCGCATCGGGCTCGCCACGCCATCTCAATTTCACAATTTCCCTGCCCAGCCTTCAGCTTACTGTGGTCGGGACCGGGGGTGGGCTTGGTACGTGGGCGGGGACGGAGTTTCTACTGTGGCGTTGGAGTAGGCGCTGGCCGCAGTTCGAGCGCGCGAGCATCGTGCGCTCCCGCTGGCCCCTGCCTCGCCCCCTCCCCCCATTCAGCTGCCTTTTCGTCAGCCTCTCTTGCCTCTTGGTGCTTCTCTTTTCGTTCGATCTCTAGCTGCCGCCCCAGGTCGAGAGGTTTCGGGCGCCGTGCCAGGTACGGCGAACCTCCTTCGGGGCGGTCAGACACGCGTGCAGGCCCTGCCCGCGCATCGGACATGCCAGGCAGTTTCGCCTTCCCCACTTCCCCTTGGTATAGGTTTGTTGGCGGGGACGTGGTTCGCACTGCGGCAATGAGGTAGGCATGGGACACAGGTCGGGCGTGCGAAATTCGTGCACCCCCGCTGGCCCCTGCCTCGCGAACGCCCGCTTAGCCGCCCTTCCGGCCTTTCGCAGGCTATCTCACCTGCCCCCCTCTTAGATCAGCCTCCTCTTGCCTTTTCGCTACTCCTGTTGCGTGGAGCGCCTTCCGACGATATGGGGGTGGTGCGGGTTAGGTGACGGGGGCGGGGAGATTCGCCAAACCTTGGCGCCCGTGCTGCTAGATGCCGTGCGTTTCTGCCAGCAGCTAGTGAGTGCCGCGCCAAGCTGATTGTCTCCTCGGTGAATCACAACGCGATCCGATCTTCCCTCACTTCCCCCTCATCTTCCTCCTTCTCCTCCTCCTCCTGCTCCTCCTCCTCCTCGTCCTCCTCCTTCTTTTTCCCCGCCTCCTCCTCCTCCTCCTCCTCCTCCTTTTCCTTCTCCCCCTTTCCCTCTTCTCCGCCTCCTCCTCCTCCTCCTCCTCCTCCTCCTGTTTCTCCTCCTTCAAATTATCCCCCTCCTCCTCGTTCCTTTGTTCCGTTGGTCCATCCGTACTCCTTCCCCCTCCGATTCTTCTCCTCCTCCCTGTTTCTCCTCCGTCCTCCGTCCTCCTCCTCCGCCTTGTTCCTCCCTCCCTCCTCCTCCTCCTCCTCCTCGGCCCTCCTTCTCTTCCTTCCCGTCTTCCCCGGCGTGTCCCGCTTTGCCCCCCAGCCAGGGGAGCCCGAGACGGCCGCGGCCGCGAGGCCATTCGCGAGCGTGGCGCCGCCACGGCCGTTCGCGAGCGTGGCGCCGCCGCCGGCGGACCCGGCTCCGGCGGCCTGCCTCTCGTTCGCTCCGCGTCTCGGCACGGGCGGAGTGGGTGCGGCGAAGCATGCAGTGGCCAAGGAGGAGGAGGGGGAGGAGGAGGAGGAGGATGAGGAGGAGGAGGAGGAGGAGGAGGAGGAGGAGGAGGACAGCATCTCCTGTCCATTTTGTGCAGGGCTCGCTGTCGTTGCCGCCGCGGGCGTGGTCCCTTCGAGGCACGAGGCCGCCTGCCCAACGCCTGCTGTCGGCCTCGCGCCCATATTCTCCGCACCCACTTCGGGCGTGCAAGTCAAGCTTCCCCTCCCCTCCCTCTCGCTATGCGGGAAGCGGGTCCTGAGGGAGGCCGGTTTATGCTGTCGGTTTCCCGGGGCTGTCAGGCAGAGGTTTCGGGACGAAGAACTGGTCCCGGAGGAAGGCCCCAGTGCCCAGGAGCCGTTTCTCTCAGGACCCGTTTGCCTCATACCATCCCTCCCGTCCCTCCACTCCTCCACCCCTCCATCCCTCCCCTCTCCTCTTCCTTCTATCGCTCCGTTTTCCTCCTCCCTCCATTCGGGAAACAACGTAGGACTTGAGCTCGCCAGAGCTCGGACTCGCTGGCGCTTTTTGACAGGCTCGTCCCGGATTTGAGTCGGCACAGTTTTTGTGGGATGCTTGCAGCGGGAGTTCGCGTCAAGTTTCAGACCTAGACGGTCAGGCCAAACCGAGTCCCCCGAACCCAAGTGTTGTCTCCTTGGTCTATCCTTCCTCCTGCCCTCCTCCCTCGTCCTCTCCCTCGTCCCTCACCCCCTCCCTCCCTCGCTCCCCCCTTCGAGGGCTACGGCCCTACCGCCACTATCCTACAGGGCCGTCGTCCAGGACGTAATTATTTGGCGGTGCGCTCTTCTCCGATCCCCTCCCTCCTCCCTCCTCCCTCATCTCTCCCTCGCTCCTCGTTCAGCCTGGGTCATGGTCCTCGTTCTCCTCCCCTCCATCCTCCCTCGCCCCTCCACCCCCTCCCTCCCTCCATCGCTCCATCCCTCCTCCCTGGCCCCCCTCCTCCCTCGCCCCCCCCCCTCCCTCCCTCCCCCCCTCCTCCCCCCCTCCTCCCTCGCCCCCCCCCCCTCTCTCTCTCTCCCTCCCCTCCCCCGACGGGGAGAGGAGGCGGCGAGGCCCCTGGGCCGCCCCCCCCCGCGCCGAGGCTGCCGCCCCTGCGGCGCCGGCGGCGCCCGCCGCCGTGGCCAGGAAGAGGGGCAAGATCGGCGTCAAGCTGGGCGGGTGAGGTGCCACCGCGCGGGGCCTCTCCGAGCCGGGAGGCGCGCAGGCGCTCCCGTCCCCTCCTCCGCTCCTCCTCCTCCTTCCTCCTCCCTCTCCTTCTCCTCCTCCTCCTTCTCTCCTCTCGTTCTCCTCCTTCTCCTTCTCCTTCTCCTTCTCCTTCCCCTTTTCTCCTTCTCCTTCTCCTTCTTCTTATCCTCCTCCTCCTCCTTTCTCCTCTTTCCTCCCCCTCCTCTCTCCTCCCTCCTCCGTCCTCCCTTCTCTCTCCTGCTCCTTCCTCCCTCCTCCTTCTTCCCTCCTCCTCCTCCTCCGCTCTCGTCCCTTCTCTCTCTCTCTCTCTTTCTTCCTCCCTCTTCCCTGTTTCCTCCTCCCTCCTGCTCCTTCCTCACTCCTTCCTCCTCCTCCTCCTCGTCCTCCTCCTCCTCCTCCTCCTCCTCCCATTGTGGCTTAAGACATGCTGGCGTGCTAGCTGCCTTGTCTCCTCGGGTGGTCCTTATCATTCTAGTGATGGCAGGCAAGCGAGCGGGCGAAGACCTCCGTTGGTCCCGCTCAGGCCAGAAGGATGCCATGGACGAGGAAACTGATGACGAGCTGCAGCCTGGAGTCTCCAGCACTGCAGTGGATGGAAAGGGCGAGCCTCAAACTCTACTTTGCTGACGCTCTTGCTGGAAATCGGTAGGGGACTCAAGAGGGAGATGAAGAGTGCGAAGGATGGCCTGAGTAAGGTTGAGACAAAGTCGGACCAGGCCATCGCGGCCTCCACCAGGGCTCGTAATACTGCAGCGGAAGCGTTTCGACTCGCTCGGGACCCTGCTGCGGGCTCAAGTCCGAGCTCACGTGCTTCTACGGCTGCCTCAGCGAAACCTTCCCCTCAGGGGTCGTCTGCCGGGCCTCGAGGCGACTATGCGCTGAAGATCGTGATCGGCGGCTTCCCCCATGCCTTAGAGAAGGAGACATTGTCACCCTACTTGGACGCGATCGAGACACTGGTTGCACCAGGCGCTGTGACAAGGCGCTGGTACGCAAGTCCAGGGTGCCGCGCGGCGCTCTTCAAGAGACGATCGTGCTGCGTCGGCATTGTTATCCAAACATCGTGAGAAGGCTGAAGGGGATGCCCTCTACGGTGCCTGGACAAAAAGTGTCCACGCCGACGGCGTGAAGACAACCAGGCATGATGGCAACGACAATTGCAATATACATGTGGCTCGCCCCCCTCGCCCCCAAACCCAAAGTTGAGGTGTCCATATTTTGTCCCCCGCGCGCTGCCTCGCATCCAACCCCGTCAACTTTGGGCTTTGGGAGACGGGTGCTATGGATATTTGTTCGACGCAGTTCGATGTCGCATCATCTTGGCGCGATGAGTGTGGACCCTTTTTGTCCGCCCTTCGTAGGGTGTAGATCATTGCAGGATTCGCTACGTTGCTCAACCGCCTCCATACTGGCCTACAACTGTTGGAAGAAGACGGCAGCTGCATCGATGCTAGTGAACATAGCAGTTGTCTTCAGCAAGGCGCAACCTTTTGGCAGAAAGTTCATGATCGTCTTCCCACATCGTGCAGTTCGGATGCCACGACATGTTGGACATCGGCCTTTGTGGCGAGAGTCAACGCTCTGGGCGCTCTCACTGTAGTGAAGGACAACATCACTGACGAATTGCAGCGTTCCATCTTTCAGACCACGGGCCGCATGGTCTCCGTTGATATGATCACCAAGTCGCAGGAGGATTTCAAACTGCATCGATCATTTCGAGCCTAATTGCCGACCAGGCTGTGGGGAGAGCAACGCATTCAGTCTTTAAGTGTGGCCGCTCTCAATTGCTGTGGGGTTAGCCTTGGTAGTTTTGATGCACTTCTAGAGTACGTGGGCGACGATATTGAATGGGATATTTTGCTTCAAGGTCTCTCCGCACAGTCATCGCGCAGGCCACGATGTGGTGGCTGCTTGTGGTGGCGTGCATCTCCGACGTTGTGCTGTGGTTACAATTCGGCGACATGCACGTACTATTCATTCTCCTGAAGTTCCTTCCTGCCAGAGGGCCGTGTGTACTCGTGCCACAGTGTGCCGCAAAACGCTCCCCTTCGCTTCCTGCTACCTTCCGCAAGCTCCGATCAAGTTTTCCACTCGACTGCTCTTCAGGTGCTCGGATTTCCCGGAAGTCGATCCCCGACCCTGGAGCCTCGAACCTCAGACCCTCGACCCTCGAACGTCGAGCTTCGATCCTCGAGATCCTCCCTCGCGGCCTCGAGCCTTGCAGCCTTGATCCTCGGAGCCTCGGAGCCTCGGAGCCTCGACTCTTCGCAGCCTGGAGCCTCGCACCCCGTAGCCTCGGACCTCGGCTCCTCCTCCTCGGCCAGTGCGGTGGGCGCTCGGGGCGGCTGCCCCCCCCCCCTCCCGCGGCGCCAGCGGGGCCGCCCAGCCTGCGACCGTGCGCGGGGACGCCGGGCGGCTGCCGTCGCCGGGAGGAGGAAAAGGAGGGGTTGTGGGGGAGGGAGGCACGGGGGGAGGAGGCGGGGAGGGGACGGGCAGGGAGGGGGGGGAGGAGGAGGGAGGGGGGGGGGCAAGCTGGGTGCGCTCGCGTCATATCTGACGTCCTACCCCTTCCTCCCATCCCTTCCCACGGCGTAGATCTCCTCTCTATTCGCACAGTCGGACGTCAAGCAGGGCAATGATCGCGAGAGGGTATGCGATGCATGGTAGGGCACAGCATGGCACGGCGTAGAAGAGCACGGCAGAGCGTATCATGCCATAGCACGGCGTGGCATTGCGCAGTGAAGCATGGTATCGCAAAGCGCTGCAACGCAAAACGTGGCATCGCACAGCTGTGCAGAACACAACACCGCACAACATGTCATGGCAAGGCGCCGGGTTCCTTGGAGGGTAAGTGGATCGTCTTCGAGAGGTCAGGGCCGGTCTGGAGCCGTGGCTCCATGTCTAGCTCCTTGGGCTCCCCGTGAAGCTCCACACAAGGCGGGGCTGATGGAGAGCACCCGCTGGCTCTGCTTTCAACATCGCCTTATCAACGCAGAAACGGGGCTCCAGCTTGATACTGTCTGAAAACGACGACGCCCCAACGAATCGACACCGAATGTGTAATCACTTCCGATGGTTTTTTCGGGGGGGCATTTCTCAGATTTTGGGGCCTATTTGGAAGGACCGAAAACCATGCCGTGGCATGGCGCCGGAAATAATGACGCCAGCGCTGCAGCGGGAGCACGATTCGGAACGAACGGTAGCTCGAAAATGAGGCCAGCGCTTCAGCGAGAGCAGCATTTTGACAAAACCCAAGCGACAACTCGTTTACCGGGAATCCTGTATAAAAAACACATGCGCGGAGGGGGGGCGAATATTTCCTGGACGTCGCCATGGGAGAGAGGAGAGTAGTTTTCATATTGTGTAATATGTGGTGGAACAGGAGGAGGAGTAGGAGGAGGAGGAGGAGCAGGCGGAGGAGGAGGAGGAAGAGGAGGACGAGGAGGAGGAGCTGGAGGAGGAGGACCAGTGTAAACCCAACAGTCAGCAACGATGTTGGAATACACCCTCCCTCCAAGCTCCCTTTCCATAGGCCCCTACAAAAGTTCATTTCCACTGAGGGAACTGCTTCTTTGGAAGGCAACCGTTTGAAGACCCGTATTCCAACGCTACGGTTCAGCCTGACTGTTGCGTCTTGGCGATTCCGAATCGTGCCAGAACGCCATTCCTGGGACTTCAACACCGCGAGTCAAAGTAATTGTTGCACCGTCATGATGCAGACTCTGTCCAAAACGCCATTTCTGGGACGTTGACTGTTGGAATCCGTGAAGCTCTTGTTACAGTTTCAAACAGGAATGTGCGCGGCGCTGAAACTAGAGCCACATTTTGAAAAGGAGCCGCCCTCAAACCCTCCAGCTCTTGCGAAGTTCTGAACGAATGTGCGCGGCGCCAAGGCGACAACCACATTTTGAAAATGAGCCGCCCTCGATCCGTGAAGCTCTTGCAAATGTTTAAAACGAATTTGCGCGGCGCTGAAGCGAGAGCCACGTTTTGAAAACGTCCCGCCCTCAATCCGCGAAGCTCCTGCCAATTTTTAGAAAGAATGTGCGCGGCGCTCAGGCGAGAGCCACATTTTGAAAACGACCCGCCTTCAATCCGTGAAACTTTTGCAAATGTTTCCAGCGCAGCGAACGTGAGTGGCGCTGAGGCGAGAGCCACATTTTGAAAACGACTCGCCCTCATTCCGGCGCTCAGGCGAGAGCCACATGTGAAAAGCGACTCGCAAAGCTTCAGGGTCATAAGCTGTGAGGAAGTCTCAAGCGAAACGCCCGGCACGCCCTTTTGACTGGCCTTGGGGCGCGACAGGAGGAGGAGTAGGAGGAGGAGGAGGAGGAGGAGGAGGGGGGGCAGGGGGAGGGGGAGGGGGAGGGAGGAGGAGGAGGAGGAGGAGGAGGAGGAGGAGGAGGAGGACAGGAGGAAAATTCATGGAGGAGGAGGAGGAGGAGGAGGAGGAGGAGGAAGAGGAGGAGGAGGAGGAGGAGGAGGAGGAGGAGGAGGAGGAAGGGGGGGAGGGGAAGGGGGAGGAGGAGCAGGACGACTGGAGGAAAAGGGATGATGAGGAGGATGATGATGATGATGATGATGAGGAGGAGAAGGAGGAGGAGGAGGAGGCCTGCGCTCTCCCCCTGCGGCCTCCTGCTCCCCCGCTCTCTTTTCTATCTCCCCGTATCTCTCTTTCGGGGTCTGGGGTCGCTCGTGTCTCCAGGGTGTCAGTGGTGTCAGTGGGCTGGGGGCCTCCAGGGTTTCAGTGGTCCCTCGTCGCCGCCCTTGCTGCACATTTTTTGTGACTCTCGGCAGGCAGCGTTCAGGTTGTGTGTTTGTGTGAGGACGTGGAGGAGGAGCAGGATGACGAGGAGGACGAGGAGGAGGAGGCGGATGATGAGGATGGGGATGATGATGAGGATGATGTTGATGATGCTGCTGATGATGCCGATGATGAGGATTAGGATGCTGTGGCTGCAGCTTATGATAACGATGACAATGGCGGCGATGATGTTGATGCTGCTGATGATGATGCTGATGATGATGCTGATGCTGATGATGATGCTGCTGCTGCTGATGATGATAATGATGATGATGATGAGGATGATGATGATTCTGCTACTGATGCTGATGGTAGTGCTGATGATGCTGATGATGTTGATGATGGTGATGCTGCTGATGATGGTGGTGGTGATGATAGTTACGATGAGGTTGAGGATCCTGATGATGCTGATAATGATTATGCTGATGCTGCTGATGATGATTGATGCTGATGATGACGACGATGATATTTATGATGATGATGCTGATTCTTGTGATGATGCTGCTGCTGATGATGACGATGCTGCTGATTTTGATGATGACGATGCTGCTGATGGTGATGCTGATGATGATGATGCTGAGTCTGCTGCTGATGCTGATTATGTGGCTGCTGCTGATGCTTCTGCTGAGGCTGCTGGTGATGATGCTGATGATGATGCTGATGCTGATGATGATGATGCTACTGCTGATGATGTTGATGATGATGATGATGAGGATGATGAGTAACATGCTGCTGCTGATGATGATGAGGGTGCTGATGCTGCTGAAGCTGATGATGATGCTGCTGATGACGATACTGATGCTGAGGCTGATGCTGATGATGCTGATGCTGCTGATCATGATGAGGATGATGAGGATGATGATGTTTGTGATGATGCTGGTGCTGATGATGATACTGATGCTGATGGTAGTGCTGATGATGCTGATGATGATGGTGCAGATGCTGATGATGTTGATGATGATGATGCTGATCATGATGCTGATGATGATGATGATGATGATGATGATGATGATTACGACGACGATGATGATGCTGATTCTGATGATGCTGATGCTGATGCTGATGCTGATGATTATGATGATGTTGATGATGCTGCTGCTGATGATTATGATGCTGCTGATGATACTGATGATGATGCTGATGCTGATGCTTATCATGATGATGACGATTATGATGATTATGCTGATGATGATGACGATGAGGATGAGGATGATGAGGATCATGTTGATGATGAGAAATATGATGATGCTTTTAATGATTATGACGATGTACATGTTGTTGATGATGATGGTGATTTTGATGATGATGATATTCATGCTGTTGATGCTGCTGCTGCTGCTGATGATGATGATGATGATCATGCTGATGATTCTGCTGCTGCTGATCATGATATTGATGCTGATGTTGTTCATGATGATGATGTTGCTGATTCTGATGCTGATTATGATGATGATGATGATGATGATGATGATGATGCTGATGATGATGATGATGACGATGATGATGATGATGATGATGATGCTGCTGATGATGATGCTGCTGATGCTGATGATGATGCTGATGATGATGATGATGATGATGATGCTGATGATGATGCTGATGATGATGATGCGATGATGATGCTGATGATGATGATGATGATGATGCGATGACGATGACTGATGATGCTGATGCTGCTGATGATGATGATGATGATGATGGGAGGACTGGATAGATGAGGTGGAGGAGGTGGAGGAGGTGGTGGAGGAGGAGAAGGAGGAGAAGGAGGAGGAGGAGGAGGAGGAGGAGGCGGAAGCGGAGGAGAAGAGGAGGAGGAGGAGGAGGAGGAGGAGGAGGAGGAGGAGGAGGAGGAGGAGGAGGAGGAGCAGGAGCAGAGCAGGAGCAGGAGCAGGCGGGGGGGAGGAGGGGGGAAGGGGAGGGGGGAGTTGAAGGGGGGGGGGAGAGGAGGAGGCGGAGGAGGAGGGAGCGTGGGAGGAATAAAAGGACGAGAGGGAGTGTGGGGGGAGGTAGGATGAAGGGGCGGATGGATGGCTTGATGGATGGGTGGACGCATCGATGGGGAGTTAAGTTGAAGCTTGCCAGCTCGAGCGAGCCAGCGGGCCCCACCTGCTCCCTCCTACCACCTGCCATGCGATCGCACTCTTCGGTAGCCGCCGCATCTTGCCTCTCTGTTCAGGTTGCTCCACTTCTCCTCCACCTCCTCCCCCTCTCCTCCTTTCCTCCTCCTCCCTCCTTCCTCCTCCTCCTCCTCCTCCTCCTCCTCCTCCTCCTCCTCCTCCTCCTCCTCCTCCTCCTCCTCCTCCTCCCTCCTCCTCCTCCTCCTCCTCCCAGCTACGCCACCATTTTGTAATGCCGCACTAGCCCCGAGAGAGTGTAGCACGAATTGGCCCGAGAGCTCGACGATCGACTCCTCCTCTCCTCCTCCTCCTCCTCTCCTCCTCCTCCTCCTCCTCCTCCTCCTCTCGTTCTCTGGAACGAGATCTTGTCACGGACTCCGTGTGGCACGCATTGCGACGTTCAGCAGCAGCAGCAGCCTGCCATGCGACACAGTGCGGGCACGTCTGGAAGTCGGGCCTGGCGCGTGTCCCCCCGCGCCCGGCGACGCCCAGAGGGGGCTTTCTCGCGCGCGCGCGACTCTGCCTCTGACGACGCCCGACCCGGAAGGAAGAGCACAGCGCGTCGCGCACAACGGGCGAGGTCTGGGACGACTCGGCGCTCGAGCCGAGGGAACGGCTACGCTTTTGCGCGGCGCGCGGGGTCTGGGATGACTCGGCGCTCGAGCCGAGGGACCGGCTGCGCTTTTGCGCGGCGCGCGGGGTCTGGGATGATTCGGCGCTCGAGCCGAGGGACCGGCTGCGATTTTGCGCGGCGCGCGGGGTCTGGGATGAGTCGACGCTCGAGCCGAGGGAACGGATGCGATTTTGCGCGACGGGCGGGGCTTGAGATTGCTCGACGTTCGGGCCGAGGGAGCGGCTGCGAGTCAGCGCGACGGGCGGGGTGCAGACGAGTAAGAATTCGAAGAAGACTGCGAACACTAATCATAGTAAGAATAAGCAGTCGAATAATATTAGTAATACGATATGGCTAATACGAATTGTAATGCGAGCACTACTGATAATAATGACCATGCTCATGAGAGTAGCCAGAATAATAATACTATGAGTGTGAATAATTAACATTCTTACTTCTAGTACGAAGAAGCACAATCGCAGAACGAGTAAGACAAGATCATTAACCACCAACTGGTTATTAACATGAGAAAGAATGAGAAGCTGCATTGGCATATCTGAGGCGTTGCAGGAAGGGCCTCGCCCTCGAGTGTCGAAGGAGTTGGCATCTCTTCCCGGTCTGCGGGCGGCGGGACGCGGCGGGAGGAAAACGAGGCCGGCTCCGCCGGCGGAAACTGGCGGAAAGGCTGATGGACAGCGGCGGAAGTAAGCATCGGCCTCCCAAGAGATGGCAACATTTTTGGTCTCATCGGGGGTGGACCCCCAACAGTGACACGTCGATTAGCGAATTGTCCGTTTTCGGTTTTCGAGAGGCCGCCCTGGCCGTTATTTTCCAGGCCTGCGCCCGCCAGGTTTAGGCCTCAGGTCGTTTTCACTGAACCACGTTTTGCTAAAGGGGGGTCTGTCCATCCCCGATTTCAGGGTTTCGGGAACCTGCCATGTGCTTGCGGATTTCCGCGCGGATTTTTAGGATCGGCGCCGGGGCTCCACGGGCGGCGCCTGCGGTGCCGACCCCGGCGCGCTCCTGGCGCCAAGGGGGGGGGGGTCCATCGCCGATGCAAGGGAATCAGCGCGGAGCTCCGAGTTCCCAAGCTTCCGTCGCTCTCTGTCCTTCCAAATCAGGGGCGCAGCTTCGGACCGAACTTAGACCCTGAAGCGAAGCCAGCATTCCCCCCTAGCGTTGTGGAAGTCGATGAGTGGAGAAGAAGCGTGCTGCCAAATAGTTTCCAGGGGTCCAACACATATGTCAAGCATGTTTCGAATCTGTAAACATGCTTGAAACATTTGAGAACACGTTTAAATTCAATGATCGAATTGTCTGAGTGCCCATTGTCAGGGCACCCACAACCCTGGCACGCGGCCCACGTCTTGGCGCAGTTGACGGCGGGGAGCACGTGCGCCCTGCCGGGGCGGGGAGCCCCGGCGCCGTGCCCGCTGCGCCGCGACGATCCAGGGCCCCCCCCGAGAGGAGGCGTGCCTCCCCACGGGGCGGGCGCTCAGCCGGAGGGGTCCCGCCACGGAGGGCGCGAGCGGGCCCGGCCAGGTGCAAGTCTCGAGGTTGGGAAGCTCAGCTCCCCCCTGCCTCCTCCCCCGTGCCCTCTGCCCCCCCCCCTTTTTTTTGTTCCCTCTTTCCGCCCCTTGCACCCTTCCCCGTACCGCGCCCCCCCTCTCGTCCCCCTTCTTCCCCCCCCTTCAATCTGTTGACCCCTTCGTTTTCATGCTCCTCTTGTCCACTCCCCGCCCCGCTCTCGCGCCCCCCCCTCTCCGCCGCCCCCGCCCCCCCTCCCCACCCTCGACCGCGCAGGCATTCGTGGACGAGTTCGGCATCTCCATGGATGTCGCGGGCGCGACGTTCATGGCAGCAGGTGGGGCGTGCCCAGGGGCTCTCCCCCACCTCCTCCGTGATCCCAGGCCACCACCGCGCCAATGCTGAGCTACACTGTCAATGCCTCGCTCTCCTGGGGCTTCGCTGTGTTCCTGCTCGTCAACATGTGTCACGTGTGCGGAGCTACAGCTACACTGTCAATGCCACGCTTTCCTGTGGCTTTGCTGCGTTCCTGCTCGCAACGCGCACCGCCAGAGGCGGCGGAGAGCTTGAGAGATTCACCTACCAACAGTGCGTCACCCTTTTAGTGCCCTTTCTCATCCTCATCCTCTTCCTCCGGGTCCCCCCCCTCCGCATCAGCATCAGCATCAGCATCAGCATCAGCATCAGCATCATCATCATCATCATCATCATCATCATCATCATCATCATCATCATCATCATCATCATCATCATCATCATCATCATCATCATCATCATCATCATAATCATCATCATCATCATCATCATCATCATCATCATCATCATCATCATCATTGTTCGGCTTCGCCTCCCACCTCCCCACCGCCTGCTGCTCATCCTGCGCGCGTGTGTGTGTGTGTGTGTGTGTGTGTGTGTGTGTGTGTGTGTGTGTTGGCGCCACTTCGCACGTACGCGTTGAACTGGACCCGCGGACGTGTGGTGCACGGACGAACTTGCCGCTGCGTTCGGGGTTGCTCCGTGGCCTGCTCTCGGGGGCAAGAACAATATCGGTGTCACGCCGCCCTTGGGAACCCATCGGCGTGGTACTTTGGAAAAAAAACACGAAGTCCTGGGACACATACGACGGAGTAACACGCTGATTGGCCACCAACATCAGCACGTCATGGGTGGAGAGATTTACCTACCAACAGTGCGTCACCCTTTTAGTGCCCTTTCTCATCCTCATCCTCTTCCTCCGGGTCCCCCCCCTCCGCATCAGCATCAGCATCAGCATCATCATCATCATCATCATCATCATCATCAGCATCATCGTCATCATCATCATCATCATCAGCATCATCGTCATCATCATCATCATCATCGTCATCATCATCATCATCAGCATCATCGTCATCATCATCATCATCATCATCATCATCATCATCATCATTGTTCGGCTTCGCCTCCCACCTCCCCGCCGCCTGCTGCTCATCCTGCGCGCGCGTGTGTGTGTGTGTGTGTGTGTGTGTGTGTGTGTGTGTGTTGGCGCCACTTCGCACGTACGCGTTGAACTGGACCCCCGGACGTGTGGTGCACGGACGAACTTGCCGCTGCGTTCGGGGTTGCTCCGTGGCCTGCTCTCGGGGGCAAGAACAATATCGGTGTCACGCCGCCCTTGGGAACCCATCGGCGTGGTACTTTGGAAAAAAAAACGAAGTCCTGGGACACATAGGACGGAGTAACACGCTGATTGGCCACCAACATCAGCACGTCATGGGTGCTCCTTCTCCCTCCCGATGCCCGTCGTCCTGCGCCTCCTCCTGCCTGCCCTTCTCCCCCCACAGTCCGAAGCCACGGCCTGCCATGCGCTTCCAGGGAGCGGTGTCTGCAGGTGGTAGTATGCCGGAGCTCGCTACGTCGTTTATCTCCACATTCCAGGACGCGCTTTTATCTTGCTGCCACAGTCGAAGAGCGGAGTGAGTAAGTGTTCGGTAGGTTCGTGTCGTGTCGACGCGGCGGCGACTCTGGGGCGGGCGTTTGTTCAAGGTTGAACGCCGCTGCTGGCCAGCAGTCCGCTGATAACGAGTGGTCTGCGCTATCGGAACGCGGTGATCGTTTCAAGGTTGGCCGATCTGCGCGGTGTCATAAACCATCGCGCCAACCGCCACTATAGGAGCCATCTGCAATGCGGATGCAGCGTGTCTATCAAGGCTGTCCTTGCACTCACGCCCGCTCGGCCAGTTCTTGTCTGGTCTGTCCGTCCCTGCCTGCCTGACTGGCCCAGAGGATCTTGCACCCTAACCTTGCATGCTTTTTTCTGTGGCTGACTGCAGGCCAAGGGAGGAGAGAACGAGTGGCGGAGCGGCAGCAGCGTGAGGGACGAACGTACTGATTTTGGTGGCGACGATGATGACGATGGTGATGTTTATGATGTGTTGGTGGTGATGGTAATGACGGTTTCGACGCTGATGATGGTGATGATTAACAGGATGTGGCATCGTGGTGATACCGGTTGCTAGTGCACGGTAGCTCCGAGTCCACGTACGTATATCGGTCATATATTAGATTTTTTGCTGACAATTGTGCCTGTCATCTTTGGCGAGTGAGTTCTTTCCCTTTCAAAGAAGCCGACCAGGAGATGAAGCTGAGGTGGTGGGAGGGATGAGGAGGATGGGGACGAGCAGGAGGAGGAGGAAGAGGCCACCGAGGGAGTGATGAGGAGGGAGGAAGCCGAAAGGGAAATGAAGAGGAGGATGAGGATGAATTTATGGAGGAGGGGGAGGGGGAGGAGGAGGAGGATGAGGAGGATGATAATGAGGATGAGGATGAGGATGATGATGATGATGATGATGACGATGATGGTGATGATGATGATGATGATGATGATGATGATGATGATGATGATGATGATGATGATGATGATGATGGCGATGATGACGATGATGCTGATGATGATGATGATGCTGATGCTGCTGCTGATGATGATGCTGGTGCTGATGCTGATGCTGCTGCTGATGCTGCTGCTGATGATGATGATGATGATGATGCTGTGTGATGCTGATGCTGATGATGATGATGATGATGATGATGATGATGATGATGATGATGGGGAGAGGATGAGGATGAGGATGGATGAGGATGAGGAGGGGAGGAGGAGGAGGAGGAGGAGGAGGAGGATAGGAGACGGGGACGGGAGAGAGGAGGAGAGGAGGAGGAGGAGGAGGAGGAAGAGGAGGACCTGAAGGAGGAGGAGGAGGAGGAGGATCAGGAGGAGGAGGACCTGAAGGAGGAGGAGGAGGAGGAGGAGGAAGAGGAGGAGGAGGAGGACGCGGAGTAGGAGTAGGAGGAAAAGGAGGAGGAGGAGGGAAAAGAGGAGGAGGAAAAGGAGGGGGAGGAGAGAGTGCGCTCCTGTTTTGGGATGACATTGGATAGCCAGCCGAACGTGTTTCTGGGTTTCCACAGCAGCCTGACGGCCTCCAGGGGCCTCGGGTCATCGCGAGCAGTATGCGGCGCTCATGGGCATTGTGTGTCCTGATAATATCTAGTTACCCCCCCCCCAGCTCTCAAGACAGCATTTGAGTGCGTGCGCGTGCATGATGCACGGTTGTGTTATTTGTTGCTCCTGGCTCTCGGCTTTTTTGGTTCCCTTGCCGTGTCTCCTTCGGCGACGGCGCTCTGATAACTGCGCGTCGCTTTTGTGGCGTTGTCCACCGCTGGCACTGTTTGGGTTGTCTCTGCGTCAGCTATCCGCAGCTGCCTCCCTTCTCTGGCCCCCCGCCGGCAGCCCAGTGCCTCCGAATGGTTCGCCGTATTGATGCGTGCGATGCTTCCTGGGGAACCGGCACAGCCGTTTCCTGGGTCTGCGCAGCAGCCCGAGGGCTTCCACGGCCCCTGGGTCATCGCGATATCGCGATGCATTCGAGAAGCGTATGCCCTAGTAAAATATGGTTTCCCGCCCCCAGCTCTCCATTCTGCATGATGATGATGATGATGATGACGGCCGCTGCGGCGACTACGGTGGTTATGATGGCGATGGTGACGCCGACGGCGACGGTGGTGATGATGATGATTATGATGATGATGATGAGGATGATGAGGATGGTGATGCTGAGGAGAATGATGATGATGATGATGATGATGATGATGATGATGATGATGATGATGATGATGCTGATGATGATGATGATGATGATGCTAATGATGATGGTGTTGGTAATGCTGTTGATGATAGTGCTGTTAACGGTGATGGTGGCGACGAAGATGCGGATTGCGATGGTGACGATGACGATGACAGTGATGGCGATGATGATGATGATGCTGCTGATACTGATGCTGCTGATGCTGATGATGATGATTATGGTGGTGACGAGGATGAGGATGGTGCTGATGATGATGCTGATGATGATGATGCTGATGATGCTGCTGATGCTGATGATGATCACGATGATGCGGCTGCTGATGAGGGTGGTGGAGGTGATGATGGTAGTGATGATGATGCGGACTACGTCGTTGATGTTGATGATGGCGGCGGCGGTGTTGACGATGATGATGATGATGCTGATTATGATGATGATGCTGTTGTTGTTGATGTTGATGATGACGATGATGATGATGATGATGGTGCTTCTGCTGCTGCTGCTGATGATGATGATGATGATGATGATGATGATGATGATGATGATGATGATGTGCTGCTCTTGATGCTGATGATGATGGTGCTGATGCTGATGCTGATGCTGATGATGATTATGATGATGATGATGCTGCTGCTGATGATGATGATGATGATGATGATGCTGCTGATGATGATGATGATGATGATGATGATGACGATGACGATGATGATGATGATGATGATGATGATGATGATGATGATGATGATGATGACGATGATGATGATGATGATGATGATGATGATGATGATGATGATGATGATGATGATGATGATGATGCTGATGCTGATGCTCATGATGCTGATGATGGTGCTGGTGTTTGTGATTGTGATGCTGTTGGTAACAGTAATGCTGATTGGTAATAGTGGTGATGCGGGTACCGAAGGTGGTTGGTGGTGACTGATGGTGATCTTGAGGATTATGTCAAGGCCTTCATCCCAACCTGCCACCGTGCCTAGGTTGTGGGCCAGACTTTTCAGGGGATGCTCCTTGGGGTCTTTTCGGAACGCTCTGCAGGGGGTCTATCTTCGTGGCCTCTTGAGGACCTTTTTGGGAACGTTTTGGGGCGTCTTGGGGGCGTCTTGGGGGCCTCTTGGGGCCTCTTCGGGACCTCTTGAGGTCCTATTGAGGCCTCCTGAAGGGCCCTCGGGGCGGAGGGCTCGAAATGTCTGGTCGGGCCCCCTTCTGGGCTCCCTCTTGGGGCCGTCTTTGGAGCCTCTTGGGCCGTGTTGGGCGCCTCGTGAGCCGTCTTGGCCCCCTTGGGTTGTTTTTTTTGGGCCCCCTTGGAGGGCCGTCTTTGGGCGACCTTGGGGGCTTCGAGGGCCGCCTGGTCGGGAAGGCGAAAAGGCGAGAACGCCACCCATTTTCAAGAACGTGAGCAAATCACTGATTTGAACCTTTTTGGGGCTCTCTTGGGAGGGCTCATGGAGGCCTCCTGGGCACTGTGGAGGCGTTTTGGGCCGTCTGGGGGTCATCTTGAGCGTCTTCGGGCGATCGTTCGGCGACTCGAAGCCCTGCTGGGCTGTCGTGGGAGTCTCTTGGGGCTCTCTTGGCCCGTCTCGGGGCCCCCTAAGGATCCGAAACGGTCACGCGGGAGGCGTGGGCGAGCTCAGGGGCACGCGGCGAACCCTAGCAGATTCGAGAATTTTGGGTCCGGGCCCGTTACGCACCCGCGGGATCGAGGGCCGAGGCTCAGGGGACTGGGCAAAGGACACGAGGACACGCCTCCTCCGTGCCCAGCGGCGCGGTGGCGGATGATGAATATGATGGTCAGGCGAGGATGGTGATGACAAGGAGTGTATGACGATGATGATGATGACGATGACAATGACGATGACGATGACGATGATGATGATGATGATGATGATGATGATGATGATGATGATGATGATGATGATGATGCTGATGCTGATGCTGATGCTGATGCTGATGCTGATGATGATGATGATGCTGATGCTGATGCTGATGCTGATGCTGATGCTGATGCTGATGCTGATGGCGAAAGCGACGACGATCATGATGCCGATGATGCTGCTGCTGATGATTGTGGTGGTGGTTATGATGATTACGACGATGACGAGGTGGCGGCAGAAGAGGGGGAGGAGGAGGAGGTGGTTGGGCAAACCTCCGCGGCCGCCCGCCCCCGGGCGGGCGGCCGCGCGGCAGCAGCGCCGGCGGCCGCGCGCCGCTCGAAAGCAGGCCCGGCTCCCAGGAGCACCCCGCGGTCTGCGCCCAGCCGCCTGGGGGTTTCGCTGTGTGGATGATGATGTTCCAACGACGACGACGACGATCACGACGACGACGACGTCGACGACGACGACGACGATCACGACGACGACAGGCGGCGGCGGCGACGCGCCGCCGCCGCAGGGCTGCGCGCGAGCGCCGCCGCGCCCCGCGGCGCCGGGGCATGCGGCCGCGGGTTGGCCTTGATCACCAGAAAGAATTTCGAGCACCAGAAAAGTACCGAAACTCGAGGGTTTTCACGTGTCGGGCCCTGGGAGACACTCTGCAGACACTGTTTCGTCACTGTTCGCCCCTCTTTCGACACTTTTCCGGGGGCTCGAAATGATTTCTGGGACGTGGGCCTTCAGTGCGACGGGGGCAACATAATGGGTGGAGGGCATCTTTCCCGCGGGCGGCCCGTATGCACCGTACCGCGTTGGCGTCTCGCGAGGCGTCGTTGGTCTCCGACCCATGTGTGGCACTGTGCGTAGCTGTTCGGCCCTGAAAGTCGAACAACCATGCACCGTTCCGCGTTGGAGCAAGACCTGCAGGGAGTCCAACCGTGGTGCGGTGCATGAGTTCCGTTCGCGTATCGCGGGACGATCGGCCCTGGCATCCTCGCGTCGTGAAAAACTACAGATGTGCAAGTTATTTGGGACTTTCTTTTTCTTCCGGAAATCACGGAAAAGCAGATCGAGAAATTGACTGCCCACACCGAGGGCAGACCGACGGCAGTTCCGGTCCATTTTGAGAAGGGGTCGCTGTCGTTGTGGCTGCGGACTGTGTCCGTTTGAGATAGAAAGTCGCCCGCCCAACGGCGGCCGCTGCTAGTTTTGGACATCACTTGCTGGTCGGCATCGTGCCCAATTTTTCCGTGACCACTTCGGACGTGCTTATCCGTGGGTTGAGGGCCCGAATCGAGGATCCCTGCATCCTCTCGTCGTGGAACATTTGGTCGTGTAAGTTTTTGTGCGTTTTCGGCGTCCGCGGACCCTTGCTGGGCCGAGGGACTGGCCGTAAGCGACTCAGGATAAAGGGCGGGCCCCCAGGAAGGGTTCCTGCGATACCTCCGAAACCAGGTTGTGGACAACTCGCGACGTCGAATGTCTGGTGAGGTCGAAGGTCGAGGTTTTCGTTTTTCCTTTGCCTCTCCTGGGCCGCCCATGGGCTCCTCGTCGCCACGGCTGGATTCCCCGGCGAGCGTCTGGGTTTTGAGGGCACCCCAGGACGGGTCCTGCTCCCGATGTGTTTCCGCGGGCGCAGGGCTGATGATGACGGTGTTGATGGTGATGATGACGAAGTTGGCGGCTATGGTGATGATGCTGAGGGTGTGGATGATGATCGTGATGCTGCTGCTGATGATGATCGTGATGATGATGCTGATGATGATCGTGATGCTGATGCTGATGATGACGATGCTGATGATGCTGATCACGCCGATGACGATGACGATGACGATGGTGGTGGTGATGATGATGGTGGTGGTGATGGTAATGATGATGATGCTGATGATGATGGTAGTGATAGTGATGATGACGCTGATGATGCTGATGATGATATTGATGATGGTGATGCTCATGATGCGGATGATGCGGATGATGCTGATGATGATGATGATGATGATGATGATGATGATGATGATGATGATGCTTATGATGATGATGATGATGCTTATGATGATGCTGATGCTGCTGCTGATGATGATGATGGTGGTGGTGCTGATGATGGTGGTGATGGTGGTGATGATGATGATGATGATGATGGTGATGATGATGATGATGATGGTGATGGTGATGATGATGATGATGGTGGTGGTGGTGGTGGTGATGATGCTGATGATGATGATGATAATGATGATAATGATGATGATGATGCTGATGATGATGATGATGATGATGATGATGATGATGATGGTGGTGGTGGTGGTGGTGATGAGGATAATGGTGATGATGATGGTGGTGGTGATGATGATGATGCTGATGCTGATGCTGATGCTGATGCTGATGCTGCTGCTGCTGATGATGATGATGATGATGATGATGGTGATGATGATGATGATGCTGATGATGATGATGATGATGTTGGTGATGGTGATGATGATGATGATGATGATGGTGGTGGTGGTGGTGGTGATGATGCTGATGATGATGATGATGATGATGATAAATGATGATGAGATGATGATGATGATGATGATGATGATGATGATGATGATGATGATGATGATGATGATGCGATGATGATGATGATGATGATGATGATGATGATGATGATGATGATGATGATGGTGATGGTGATGGTGATGGTGATGGTGATGGTGATGGTGATGGTGATGGTGGTGATGGGGGTGGTGGTGGTGGTGGGGTGGTGGTGGTCACTGCATAAGAGGAACAAGTTCAGAGCAGAGCAACACACACCACGACCACGACGCCGACGACCCCCCCTCCTCCCCGGCAGCCCAGTCGTTCTTCGGCGCCGCACCGCCCCCTCCGCCGCGACCATTTGATGTCGGCGTCGTCGCGCCGCCCTCGCTTTCCCCCTCGCGCCGCCCTCGCCCCCCCGCGCACCCCCCCGCAGCTCGGTGCTCTTTCGCGTCGCGCCGCCCCCTCCGCCCGGACCATTTTATTCTCTTGCGCAGGGCGTCTGAGCTCCGACCACTGTATTCCGCGTTGCGTCGCACCTCCTCCCCGCTCCTGTTTCCTTCTTCCCCGGCGTCTCCGGCGGCCCAGTGGAACCGCCGCCCAGTGCCCCCCCCGTCCCGACCATCATGTTCCGCGTCGCGTCGCCCCCCGCCCCCTGCCCCGCCCCCCCCTCCCCTCCCCCCAGCGCTCCCCAGCGGCCCCATGGGGCCTCCGCCCGATGTCCGCGCCGCCCGGACCATTTTATTCCGCGCCGCGCCGCGATCCTTCCACGGCAATCCCCCGCGGCCCAGTGGGGCCCCCGCCCAGTGCCCCCTCCGCCCCGGTGGCTTTACGCCGCGTGGCGTCGCCCGCCCCCCTGCCCCCGCCACCCCCTTGCCGGCGTTCCCCAGCGGCCCGGTAGAACCTCCGCCCAGAGCCCACTCCGCCCCGACCAGCGTTTCCCAGCGGCCCAGCGGGCGCAAGCCCCCGCCCAGTGCCCCCTCCGCCCCGACCATTGTAGTCCGCGTCGCATTGCACATCCTTCCCTGGCCCAGCTGCCCCCCCTCCCCAGCGTTCCCCAGCGGCCCAGTGCCCCCCTCCGCCCGATCACTTTATCCCGCGTCGCGTCGCTCCCCCTCCCCAGCGCCCCCCCGCGCCCCAGTGGAGACCCCGCCCCGTGCCCCCTCCGCCCCGACAATTTTATTCAGCGTCGCGTCGCGGCCCCCTCCCCGCCTTCGCCACCCCCTCCCCGGCGCCCCCCGGCGGCCCAGTGCCCCCCCCCCGCCCCGACCTTTTACTCGGCGTCGCGTCGCCCCCCCCCTCCTCAGCACTCACCCGCGCCACTGTGGAACTTCCGCCCAGCGCCCCCTTCCGCCCCGATCACTTCATTCCGCGTTGCGTCGCCCCCCCCGCCCGCCCCAGCGCCCCCCGGCGGCCCAGTCGAACCCCCGCCCCGCCCGCCCAGCGCCCCTCGCCCCGACCAACTTTATCCCGCGTCGCGTCGCCCCCCCCCCCCCCCCCCCCCGCGCCAAAAAAAAAAATCTCGCGCCCCGGTAGGAACCGCCCGTCCCGCGCCCCCTCCGCCTCGACTACTTTACTCCGCGTCACGCGCCCTTCACGTCGCGCCCCCCCCTTCCCTCCCCCCGCCGCACCTTTCCCCGCGCGTTTCCACGGTCGGCCCCAGGGCCCCCTCCGCCCCGAAACTACTATCCGCGTCGCGTCGCACCCCCCCCCAGCGTTCCCCCGCGCCCCAGCGAAAACTTCCGCCCAGCGCCCCCCCCCGCCCCGACAACTTTATTCAGCGTCGCGTCGCGCCCCTCCTCCCCGCCCCCGCCACCCCCGCCCCAGCGTTCGCCAACGGCCCAGTGCCCCCCCCCCAGCCCCGATCACTTTAGTCCGCGTCGCGTCGCCCACCTCTCACCAGCGTTCACCCGCGTCCCAGTGGAACTTCCGCCCAGCGCCCCCGCCCGCTCGATCACTTTATTCCGCGTCGCGTCGCCCCCCCCCTCTTCCCCGCCCCCCGCCCACCCCCCTCCCCACCTGTGCGGCGTCGCCCCCCCTCCCCCCCCCCCCCCCCCTTGTCCCGAACTCTAGCTCTGTCCCCAGCGGCCCCCTTGTCGTCGCCACACCCTTCTGCCCCCATGATCGGAGTGCCCCTTCCGCCCCGATCGCTTCATTTCGCGTGGCCTTCCCTTGTTCTCAGGTCTGTCCCCATCAGCCCCCTTGTCCTCACCATCCCTCCGCCCCCAGCAGCCGAGTGCCCCCTCCGCCCCGACCGCTTCATTTCGCGTCGCCCCCCCCCGTCCTCAGTTCTGTCCCGGTGTGGCACGGCACTGTTCCCCTTCCGCAGCCCACATGCGCTCTCCGCATCCTTCACCCGCCAGCCAGCGCGTCCGTCCGCCCGGGCCGCGCTCTTGCGGCACGGCACGGCACCGGCCCACATTCCGCCCCGACCATTTTGTTCGGTTGCGCAGCTGTGTTCTAGAGCTCGGACCTCTTCATTTTCGTCGTCGTCGTCGTCGTCGTCGTCGTTCGTTCGTTCGTTCGTCGTTCGTC
>CAUYUJ010002906.1:62500-82500 GCA_963575745.1 Prorocentrum cordatum | reverse complement strand
CTCGGAATCTCTCAGAAACTCTCAGAAGCTTTCAGAATCTCTCAGAATCTTTCAGAATCTCTCAGAATCTCTCAAAATCTCTCAGAATCTCTCGAATCTCTCAGAATCTCTCAGAACCTTTCAGAATCTCTCAGAATCTCTCAGAATCTCTCAGAATCTATCAGAAACACGCAGAATCTCTCAGAATCTCTCAAAATCTCGCAGAATCTCTCAGACTCTCTCAGAATCTCTCAGAATCTCGCAGAATCTATCAGAATCTCTCAGAGGCTCGCAGTGGCTCTCAGAACCTTGCAGAGGCTTGGAGCTTTTCAGAGGTTCCAAAGTGGTTGGGATCTCACGCGTCCAGCGTGTCCTTGACGGTTGGGATCTGAACCGTCCGGTTGGGATCTCACGCGTCCGGTTGGGATCTGAACCTTTCTCTCCCGGAGGCCGAAGATAGCAAAAAAACCTCCCGACGCGATGTTTTCACAACGCGAGGGGGTCTGGGTCTGGGGGGCGAAGGACCGCGGCCCTCGTCGCCGTCGCCCTTCTCGAGCTGGGGCGCGCCCGCGGCCGCGGCGCCGCGGCGCCGCGCCAGCGCGGCCTCCAGGCTGGGGCCCGCCCTCAGCACCGCCACGGGCCGGGCGCCCGGCCCGCCGCACAGGGCCCGCTCGCAGCGCGCCTGGCCGAACTTGCGCCCGATGGTGACGGTGCTCACAGGGGAACGAGAAGCCCAGACCTCCTCGCGTTGTGAAAAAATCGCGACGGGAATTTTTTCGCCATTTTCGGCCTCCGGGGGCCCTTACCGATCCTCGGTACCGTCAAAAAACGACTCAGGACGAAAAACCGCTCCCGGGGAAGGGGTCCAGACTTCTGGGGGTCGCGTCATCAAAAAATCATGACGTCGGGGGTCTGGGAGTGACGCATAGACATAAAACCTCGGAGGTTATCTTCGTTGCTCATCTTCGCTGCTCATCTTCGCTTATCTCCGCTGCTCAGCTTCGCTGATCCTCTCCTGGCTTCTGCTCCAGTTGCTTTTGTGGATCTTCGTTTTTTGTTCCGTTTCGGTTTTAAGCAGCGCTCGAAGGGTGACGTAGACATAAAGCCTCGGAGGTCCGCGCGGACTTCTCGGATCCGCGCTGGGATCCCCCTTGGCGGCGCCTCCGGCGCCGCCCCTGGCGCGCTCCGCGCGCCAGGGAGGGGGGTCCAGCGCCGATCCGAGAAATCCGCGCGGACCTCCGAGGTTTTATGTCTACGTCACCCTTCGAGCGTTCCTTAAAACCGGAACGGAAAAAAACGAAGATAAACAAAAACAACTTGAGTAAACACCAGAAAATCATCAACGAAGATGAACAACGAAGACAAACGAAGATAAGCAACAAACATAAACGAAGATAACCGAAGCCAAACAACGACGATACATACCGAAGATAAGCAACGAAGCTACACGAAGATAAACGAAGACAAACGAAGATAATCATGCTCTATGGAACGCCTCGTTCCCCCAGCTCAGGCGCAGCGGGGCGGGCAGGAACTGCGACAGCAGGGCGCCCTGCAGCCCCAGGGTCTGCCAGCGGGCCACCTGGGCTTAAGGCGCCCCGTAAGCCATATCATTTCAAGTCCTCCTCCTCCTCCTCCTCCTTGTTCTACTTCGTCTTCTTCTTCTTCTCCTCCTCCTCCTCCTCCTCCTTCTCCTCCTTCTCCTCCTCCTCCTCCTGCTCCTTCTTCCACTTCGTCTTCTTCTTCTTCTTCTCCTCCTCCTCCTCCTCCTCCTTCTCCTCCTTCTCCTCCCCCTCCTCCTCCTCCTCCTCCTGCTCCTCCTCCTCCCCCTCCTCCTCCTCCCCTCCTCCTCCTCCTCCTCCTCCCCTCCTCCTCCTCCTCCTCCTCCTCCTCCTCCTCCTCCTCCCTCCTCCCTCCTCCCCCCTCCCTGGTCCGCGTGGCCTCTTGCGGGCCTCTTGCGCGAGCAGGCGCGGCGGCCTCTTGCGCGGCGGCTCGCGCGGGCCGCCGGCGCGCGGCGCACCGCGCGGCCCCCCCCAGGAGGAGGAGGAGGAGGAGGAGGAGGAGGAGGAGGAGGAGGAGGAGGAGGAGGAGAGGAGGAGGGAGGAGGAGGAGGAGGGGAGGAGGAGGAGGGAGGAGGAGGAGGAGGAGGAGGAGGAGGAGGAGGAGGAGGGGGAGGAGGAGGAGGAGGAGGAGGAGGAGGAGAGGGTGCCCACGCTCGACCTTCTGCGGGAGGCTCTCCTGCGATCCGACGCTGCGGCAGATGAGCTGCAGCATCCCCAGGCAATCGCGGCCCGAGCCCTGCACCCCGCCCGAGTGCTGCACTGCTTCGAGCTGCCTGGACCTGTGATGGCCCCAGGGGCCGAAGCTGGGCGGCAGCGGCCCCCCGGCGGGCAAGGAAGTGCACCGCCCAGATCCGAGGACTGCGCGCGAAGGTCGGAGCGGTCGACCTGCACCTTCCGAACCTTCCGCGCCGAAGGTGCCGCCGCGATGCGGCCGCGGCAGCGCGGCACCTGCCTCGCCGAGGGCGCGGAGGGTGCAGGCCGAGGCGACCGCACGTGCGACGTGATCCGTTCAATGCTGCGGGGGACGTCCCGCCCCGTTCCGCCCGGATCGGCTTCTCATCCCGCGCCGTCTTCGGACGGCCCCGAGGCCCGGCGAGGCCTCCCGGGTGCCGCAAACGGCGGGCCCCCCAGGCCTCCCGCCCGGATTTTCTCTTCCGCGACGCGATCGTGTCTGGGAGCTGCGCACCCAGAGATCCGACGTCGTGAATTTTGGGATGCGCGGCCCCCGGAAGCCTCGACCCGTTCCCCAGGACCGGTTTTTCATCCTGAGTCGTTTTTTGACGGTCCCGGGGCCCGGCGAGGGCCTCTATAGAGGTCGAAAAGTACGAAAAACCTGCGCCTTGATGTTGTTCAATGCGTTGGATCTCTGGGCACCTCCGAGCGACGCCAAGCGTTCCCTTCCGTCGCTCGCCTTGTCGCTGCAGCACAGGCTCACGCCTGGCACGCCGGCCGCCGCCGCCACGCTCGGCAGGCGCACGCAGCCGGGGGGGGCGTCCGGGTCCCCCGAGCCCTTGGCGAGCGGCGCGGCCGCGCCGGGCTCCAGCAGGGGCGGCGCCGGGAACTCGTCCGCGCCGAGGTCCCGCGCGGACGCGGCGGCCCTGCCAGGATCGGGCGCCAGCTAGCTACACTTTTTGGCACCGGCCCTGGCCCCACGCGGGCGGCTGGAGGGTGGTGGGGCAGCTTCAGCCCCTCGCCGGGGCGATTGCAGGCAGTGACGTGTCTGTGCAGCTCGCCTGCGCAGTGTCCAACGCGTTTGCGGCCCAGCCTCTGCAGTCGCGGTGCCACGTCACTCCATCAACACGACCGGTTGCATGCAATCATGGGCACCCAAGCGTGAACTTGCTCATGAAATCGTATGCCGCCCTTGACATAGATAGCAGGCGCCTCATTGGTAAACTGGGTAAGAGGTTAGACCACGTCGCGAATTCACAGCTAGATCCTACGCACGTCCCGGGTAATTTATTGATTTACAGTGGCTGGCACACGCACGAATGATTTTTTATCGAAACAAGTTGAGCTGGCATTGCTGTAGCCATGTATAAGAGCAGGTATGGGCGATTCAGAATACGATCATTGATCTGGAGCTTCGCAGAGCTAGCCTATATCGACTGCTGAGGGGGTCCAATCAAGCTTAAATCACGGAAGCTTGCAAGCGTACTTGTTTGGCACTTAATCGTAGGAGCTGGGCATGCTGCACACATCTCGCCCGAGCGACCCGGGCGACCAACAATCCGCCCCGCCATCCAAGCAGGTGGCAGCACCCATGGGCCCACGATTGCTGCCTGCGCCCTCCCCAGACCCCCGACGTCGCGATTTTTTCGCAACGTCAACACCCAGAGGTCTGGACCTCTTCCCCGGGACAGGCTCTTCATCCTGAGTCGTCACTCGACGGCCCCGAGGCCCGGTGAGGGCCAGCAGGGGCCGGATGAGCGAACCCTCTGCCGTCGTGGTTTTTCCAGAACGCGCAGGGGTCTGGGTCTTGGCTGTAGGTCGGGCCTGTCCTTCTACAAGGGGTTTTTGGATGAGAAAATAAAAAATACGCAATACATGTTCAAAAGATGCCAGACAATACTCGAACAATAGTCCCCCGACAATTTGCTTTACTAGTTTTGCATATACCCCCTGTTGGGGGACGGGCCCGACTTAACCTTGGCTGGGCCATCAAAAAATATCATACACCGATCCTGCGCGCCGGGCACCGGCCTGGCCAGGACCGGCGCGTTCCTGCGCGCCCCCCCGGCCTGCGCTCCGCCGCCCCCGCGCTCGCCCACCCGCAGGGCGCCGTGCTCACGTAGAGGTGGAGCGTGACCCCCTCCCGCAGGCGAAAGAGCCGGCCCTGGAGGGCTCCCTGTGCGAGGCGGGGATCTGTCCACGTCCACCGCCTGGGAACCGACCGGATGTCCACATATATATATATATATATATATATGATCTACGTCGGCCCCCGGGGGCCCGAATAGGTGTCCATATGTCCACCGCCTGCCGGGGCTCCGACAACTGACCGTCCAGGCGGTGGCCATGTATAGATTCCCGCCTCGGACCCTTGCGTCGGATGCGCCGTGCTTCGGCTGCTTCCCCGGCTTGCCACTTGCATGTGCCGGGGATGCACCCCGCGCGAAGCGAAAAATACGGCGAGACTGCCCGCCTCACCGAGAGGTGGCGCGGATGATTCTGCAAAGGTATGGCGGAGGCAGCGGCGGCAAAGCGGGGCCGAAATCGGAGCCAGAGGAGCTCGAAGGGTAGGGGGGCAATATCCCCGCCCTGCTCTTAAGAGCACCGCGGCTCCAGAGTCAGGGGGCGCCCAGACCTCCGACGCCATGAACTCTTCATCACCTCGACCGCCAGAGGCCTCGACCCTTTCCCTGGGACCGGTTCCTCATCCTGAGTCGTTTTTCCCAGACCTCCTCGCGTCGTGAAAAAATCACGACGGGAGGTTTTTCGCCATTTTCGGCCTCTGGGGGCCCTCGCCGGGCCTCGGGAGCGTCAAAAGAGGACTCAGGGCGAAGAACCGGTCCCGGGGAATGGGTCGGGACCTCTGGGGGTCGCGTCATGAAAAAATCATGGCGTCGGGGGTCTGGGTTCGACGGTCCCGAAGCCCAGTGAGGGCCCCCGGAGGCCGAAAATTAGGAAAAGCCCCCCGTCATGACTTTGTCATTACCCGAGCTGGGTCTGGGTCACCGCAAACTGGGAAGAGCCTCCCGTCATGATTTCTGCCACTGCCCGAGGGGGTCTGGGCCAGTGCTCGCTCTGTGACGGTCCCGCGAGGCCCGGTGAGGGCCCCCGGAGGCCGAAAACTGGGAGGAGGAGGGGGAGGAGGAGGGGGAGGAGGAGGAGGAGGAGGAGGAGGAGGAGGAGGAGGAGGAGGAGGAGGAGGAGGAGGACCCCGGGGGAGCGGCGCAGCCCGCCGACCTGCACCTTCCGCGCCCTCGCCGCGCGGAGGGCGCCCCCCGGGGCGCGGCCGCGGCAGCGCGGCAGAGGCCGCGCGGTGAAGGCGCGGAGGGCGCAGGCGCCGAGCCCAGACCCCCTCGCGTGGCGAAAAAATCACGACGGGAGGTTTTTCACAATTTTCGGCCTCCGGGGGCCCTCGTCAGGCCTCGGGACCGTCAAAAAACGACTCAGGACGAAGAACCGGTCCCGGGGAAAGGGTCCAGACCTCTGGGGGTCGACGTCGTGAAAAAATCACGACGCCGGGGGTCTGGGAGGGAGGCACGGGCTGCCGGACCGCCAGTGCCCCCAGGCCCCCGGCGTCGCGCCTTTGTCTGTGACGGCGTCGGCCCCTCGCGAGGGCAGAAGATCCACCCCGATCAGTTAGCCACCCCGACACGCGAGGCCTGCAGTGCTGTGGCAAAAGCGCGCCCACAGCAGAGATCCCAACAGGGCAGGGCACGCTGGTAAACGCCCGGGGTCGTGCATAGTAAACGCCAGTTGTCCCGTCCGGGTGGTCTTCCTCCCTTGACCCCGGGGTCTGGACCCCTCCCCGGGGACCTTTTCGTCATCCCGCGAGCCGCTCTTTTTGACGGCCCCGCGGGCTTTTTTTGGCGTCAGCGCCAAGGCCTCCAAATCCTTGGACTGACCTTGCAAGGCAGCGAGCCAGCAGCGGAGGGGGATGCTGGCTCCCCGAACGGCGACCCATTCAGTCTGAGTCGCCTGAATCAAAATCGCAGACTCGTGGGGAGAAGGGAGGAGCAACTACGAAGCCGATGTTGCATCACAGCAGCAATTCGGCCCCTGACTTTCGTCCTGGGTTCGGTTTAGTGAAGTGATGAATTTCGGGGTCCTGACGTGGGAAAAAACATCACTTCACTAATCTGGGGCCCCTGGGGCCTCAGTGGGCCCTGGGGCCCAAAATTAGTGAAGTGATGGTTTTCGGGCCTCGGAGCAACGCCCTCCTGCCGCTCGAGCTCGAAACGGGCCTGGCACGACATCTCTCTTAGAGAGTGGGCGGGCGCGGAAAGCCAGGTGAGGGCCCCCATCCCAGACCCCCGACGTCATGATTTTTTCACGACGCGACCCCCAGAGGTCCAGACCCATTCCCCGGGACCGGTTTGTTCATCCCGAGTCGTTTTTTGACGGTCCCGAGGCCCGGTGAGGGCCCCCAGAGGCCGAACATGGCGAAAAACCTCCCGTCGTGATTTTTTCACAACTCGAGGGGGTCTGGGATGGAGGCCCCGAGCAGCGACGCAGACCTCCCGGTCGAGCGCGGGCCACCGCGCGAGGGGGCCTTACAAGGGCCCCCGACATCGGCGCGGGCCCGTGCCCATCCGGGCGCCCTGCCTCCCTTCACACTTAACGCCCGAGTTATCCGGGGTAACTCGGGTCCGGGGTAACTCGGGTTTGGATTCCCGAAAAAGGAACCCGAGTTATCCCTGACCCGAGTTACCCCTGATGATTCGGGGCTCTGGGCGCCCGAGTTATCCGGGGTAACTCGGGTCCGGGGTAACGATTCCCGAAAAAGGAACCCGAGTTATCCCTGACCCGAGTTACCCCTGATGATTCGGGGCTCTCGCCCGAGTCCGGGGTAACTCGGGTCCGGGGTAACTCGGGTTTGGATTCCCGAAAAAGGAACCCGAGTTATCCCTGACCCGAGTTACCCCTGATGATTCGGGGCTCTGGCGCCCGAGTTATCCGGGGTAACTCGGGTCCGGGGTAACTCGGGTTGGATTCCCGAAAAAGGAACCCGAGTTATCCCTGACCCGAGTTACCCCTGATGATTCGGGGCTCTTATCCGGGGTAACTCGGGTCCGGGGATGGATTCGAGTTATCCCTGACCCGAGTTCTGATGATTCGGGGCTCTGGGCGCCCGAGTTATCCGGGGTAACTCGGGTCCGGGGTAACTCGGGTTTGGATTCCCGAAAAAGGAACCCGAGTTATCCCTGACCCGAGTTACCCCTGATGATTCGGGGCTCTGGACGCCCGAGTTATCCGGGGTAACTCGGGTCCGGGGTAACTCGGGTTGGATTCCCGAAAAAGGAACCCGAGTTATCCCTGACCCGAGTTACCCCTGATGATTCGGGGCTCTGGACGCCCGAGTTATCCGGGGTAACTCGGGTCCGGGGTAACTCGGGCTTGGATTCCCGAAAAAGGAACCCGAGTTATCCCTGACCCGAGTTACCCCTGATGATTCTGGGGCTCTGGGCGCCCGAGTTATCCGGGGTAACTCGGGTCCGGGGTAACTCGGGTTCGGATTCCCGAAAAAGGAACCCGAGTTATCCCTGACCCGAGTTACCCCTGATGATTCTGGGGCTCTGGTAACTCGCCCGAGTTATCCCGACCCGATACCCGATGGGCTCTAATCGGGGTCGGGTCCGGGGTAACTCGGGCTTGGATTCCCGAAAAAGGAACCCGAGTTAGCCCTGACCCGAGTTACCCCTGATGATTCGGGGCTCTGGGCGCCCGAGTTATCCGGGGTAACTCGGGTCCGGGGTAACTCGGGCTTGGATCCCGAAAAAGGAACCCGAGTTAGCCCTGACCCGAGTTACCCCTGATGATGTGGGGCTCTGGGCGCCCGAGTTATCCGGGGTAACTCGGGTCCGGGGTAACTCGGGCTTGGATCCCGAAAAAGGAACCCGAGTTATCCCTGACCCGAGTTACCCCTGATGATTCGGGGCTCTGGGCGCCCGAGTTATCCGGGGTAACTCGGGTCCGGGGTAACTCGGGTTTGGATTCCCCGAAAAAGGAACCCGAGGTAGCCCTGACCCGAGTTACCCCTGATGATTGGGGCTCTGGGCGCCCGAGTTATCCGGGGTAACTCGGGTCCGGGGTAACTCGGGTTTGGATTCCCGAAAAAGGAACCCCAGTTAGCCCTGACCCGAGTTACCCCTGATGATTCGGGGCTCTGGGCGCCCGAGTTATCCGGGGTAACTCGGGTCCGGGGTAACTCGGGGGATCCCGAAAAAAGAACCCGAAGTTATCCCTGACCCGAGTTACCCCTGATGGGCTCTGGGCGCCGAGTTATCCGGGGTAACTCGGGAGTTGGCTTCCCGAAAAAGGAACCCGAGTTATCCCTGACCCGAGTTACCCCTGATGATTCGGGGCTCTGGGCGCCCGAGTTATCCGGGGTAACTCGGGTCCGGGGTAACTCGGGCTTGGATCCCCGAAAAAGGAACCCGAGTTAGCCCTGACCCGAGTTACCCCTGATGATGTGGGGCTCTGGGCGCCCGAGTTATCCGGGGTAACCCGGGTCCGGGGTAACTCGGGCTTGGATCCCCGAAAAAGGAACCCCAGTTAGCCCTGACCCGAGTTACCCCTGATGATTCGGGGCTCTGGGCGCCCGAGTTATCCGGGGTAACCCGGGTCCGGGGTAACTCGGGCTTGGATCCCCGAAAAAGGAACCCGAGGTAGCCCTGACCCGAGTTACCCCTGATGATGTGGGGCTCTGGGCGCCCGAGTTATCCGGGGTAACCCGGGTCCGGGGTAACTCGGGCTTGGATCCCCGAAAAAGGAACCCCAGTTAGCCCTGACCCGAGTTACCCCTGATGATTCGGGGCTCTGGGCGCCCGAGTTATCCGGGGTAACCCGGGTCCGGGGTAACTCGGGCTTGGATCCCCGAAAAAGGAACCCGAGGTAGCCCTGACCCGAGTTACCCCTGATGATGTGGGGCTCTGGGCGCCCGAGTTATCCGGGGTAACCCGGGTCCGGGGTAACTCGGGCTTGGATCCCCGAAAAAGGAACCCGAGTTAGCCCTGACCCGAGTTACCCCTGATGATTCGGGGCTCTGGACGCCCGAGTTATCCGGGGTAACTCGGGTCCGGGGTAACTCGGGCTTGGATTCCCGAAAAAGGAACCCGAGTTATCCCTGACCCGAGTTACCCCTGATGATTCGGGGGCTCTGGACGCCCGAGTTATCCGGGGTAACTCGGGTCCGGGGTAACTCGGGCTTGGATTCCCGAAAAAGGAACCCGAGTTAGCCCTGACCCGAGTTACCCCTGATGATTCGGGGCTCTGGACGCCCGAGTTATCCGGGGTAACTCGGGTCCGGGGTAACTCGGGTTTGGATTCCCGAAAAACGAACCCGAGTTATCCCTGACCCGAGTTACCCCTGATGATTCGGGGCTCTGGACGCCGAGTTATCCCGGGTAACTCGGGTCCGGGGATAACTCGGGTTTGGATTCCCGAAAAAGGAACCCGAGTTATCCCTGACCCGAGTTACCCCTGATGATTCGGGGCTCTGGGCGCCGAGTTATCCGGGGTAACTCGGGTCGGGGTAACTCGGGTTTGGATTCCCGAAAAACGAAACCCGAGTTATCCCTGACCCGAGTTACCCCTGATGATTCGGGGCTCTGGGCGCCCGAGTTATCCGGGGTAACTCGGGTCGGGGGTAACTCGGGTTTGGATTCCCGAAAAAACGAACCCGAGTTATCCCTGACCCGAGTTACCCCGATGATTCGGGCGATCTGGCGCCCGAGTTATCCGGGGTAACTCGGGTCCGGGGTAACTCGGGCTTGGATTCCCGAAAAAGGAACCCGAGTTAGCCCTGACCCGAGTTACCCCTGATGATTCGGGGCTCTGGACGCCCGAGTTATCCGGGGTAACTCGGGTCCGGGGTAACTCGGGCTTGGATTCCCGAAAAAGGAACCCGAGTTATCCCTGACCCGAGTTACCCCTGATGATTCGGGGCTCTGGACGCCCGAGTTATCCGGGGTAACTCGGGTCCGGGGTAACTCGGGTTTGGATTCCCGAAAAACGAACCCGAGTTAGCCCTGACCCGAGTTACCCCTGATGATTCGGGGCTCTGGACGCCCGAGTTATCCGGGGTAACTCGGGTCCGGGGTAACTCGGGTTTGGATTCCCGAAAACGAACCCGAGTTATCCCTGACCCGAGTTACCCCTGATGATTCGGGGCTCTGGACGCCCGAGTTATCCGGGGTAAACTCGGGGTCGAAAATTAATTCCCGAAAAACGAACCCGAGTTAGCCCTGACCCGAGTTACCCCTGATGATTCGGGGCTCTGGGCGCCCGAGTTATCCGGGGTAACTCGGGTCCGGGGTAACTCGGGTTTGGATTCCCGAAAAACGAACCCGAGTTATCCCTGACCCGAGTTACCCCTGATGATTCGGGGCTCTGGGCGCCCGAGTTATCCGGGGTAACTCGGGTCCGGGGTAACTCGGGTTTGGATTCCCGAAAAACGAACCCGAGTTATCCCTGACCCGAGTTACCCCTGATGATTCGGGGCTCTGGGCGCCCGAGTTATCCGGGGTAACTCGGGTCCGGGGTAACTCGGGTTTGGATTCCCGAAAAACGAACCCGAGTTAGCCCTGACCCGAGTTACCCCTGATGATTCGGGGCTCTGGACGCCCGAGTTATCCGGGGTAACTCGGGTCCGGGGTAACTCGGGTTTGGATTCCCGAAAAACGAACCCGAGTTATCCCTGACCCGAGTTACCCCTGATGATTCGGGGCTCTAGGCGCCCGAGTTATCCGGGGTAACTCGGGTCCGGGGTAACTCGGGTTTGGATTCCCGAAAAAACGAACCCGAGTTATCCCTGACCCGAGTTACCCCTGATGATTCGGGGCTCTGGGCGCCCGAGTTATCCGGGGTAACTCGGGTCCGGGGTAACTCGGGTTTGGATTCCCGAAAAACGAACCCGAGTTATCCCTGACCCGAGTTACCCCTGATGATTCGGGGCTCTGACACACGGGGCCTCGGGGGGAGGCCGGCCCTCGGGCCCCAGGGTGCCAGCGTGAGGTCCGGCACGTCTCCCTGTCGACGGGCGGATTTTGAGCGAAAGAGCAAAAATGGTCAAAGAAGACTCCCATAGATTCAAAAAATAAGAGAGAACGCGTCCCCATACTATGCTTTGACTATTTTTGAATATCCCTCCTGTAGAGGGGCACGCCCGGCTTAATACCAGCGGAGACGGACCCCGGCACGGACTATGACTGCCCCACCAGGGGAAGCGGTCGGGACCTCCGCAGACCGCAGATCGATCGGGCTCGAACAATGGCCCAGACCCCCTCGGGCAATGACAAAATCATGACGGGAGGTTTTTCCTGATTTTCGGCCTCCGAGGGCCCTCACTGGGCCTGGGGACCGTCAACAAAAACGACTCAGGATGAGAAACCGGCCCTGGGGAAGGGGTCGAGACCTCTGGGCGTCGACGTAATAAAAAGATCATGACGTCGGGGGTCTGGGGATGCAGAAGGATGGGGTCCAGGGCTCCTGGCGCGATTTTCTGCGGTGCTGCAATTTTTTCCTGGTTTCGTCGGATCTCAGGGTTTCCCCTGCCCTCGGACCCCTCGCGCTGAGAACCAAATCACGACGTGAGGTTTTTCGCTGTTTTGGGGCCTCCAGGGGCCCTTACGGGGGCCTCGGGCCTGTCAGGAAGCGACTCGTGATGAAGAACCAGTCCCTGGGAAGGGGTCCAGACCTCTAGGGGTCGACGCTGTGAAAAATCATGACGTCGAGGACTGCCTACCATTCTCCGCCTCCGACAGGTGCTGGGAATACCTCGTGGATGTTACAGATGCAACTCGAGATCGCACCAGCAGGCACGATAAGACATATAATCAACCTGTGTAGTCCCACCAGCCCTCTAGGCGTAGGTGGTCTAACGACCAAGCGGAGCACTAGGGGCACCAGGCTATGCTCGCCCTGGCCCAGCCAGCAGTGTCACGACGTCGACGGTCTGGGTCTGGGGTTAGGTCGGGCATGTCCCCCTACAGGCAGATTTGGGGCGAGAAATTCGCCGGCCCAACGGGCCAGGGCGTGCTAAGATCTCCGGTAACTGGTTAACAGTATTAACAGTATTTCTAGTTCGCGCGCGCGGGGCGGCCCCTGGGGGTCCCCCGGCGAAAAGTACCCCGACCAACGCCCGACCGCCGCCCGACCGCCGCCCGACCGCCGCCCGACCACCGCCCGACCAAGTCTACTCAGAGATGGTTTTCCTTCTGGGTGCGGCCTCTCAGGCTCCCCAGAGCGCGCTCAGAGTGCCCCAAGAGGCCCCCAAGACTGCCCAAGAGGCCCCCGAGACGCCCAAAGAGCGCTCGAAGACGCCGAAGATGACCCCAAGACGGCCCAAAAGGCCCCCAAGACAGCCCAAGAGGCCTCCAAGACGCCCCAAGAGCCTTCCAAGAGGCCTCCGAAGAGAGCCCCAAGAGGCCAAAATCGTTGATTTTCATTGTTTTTTTCTATGTTTTTTGTGTTCTGGCTTTTTCGGCTTCCGGACGCTCCAAGACGGCCCAAGAGGCCCCCAAGACCGCTCCAAGACGGCCCACGAGGCTCCCAAGACGGCCCCGGAACGGCCCAGGAGGGCCCCCAAGACGGCCCAAGTGCCGCCCAAGACGGACCAAGAGGCCCCAAGACGGGCCCAAGAGGGGCTCAAGAGGGGAACCGAGAACTGAAAAATCGAGCCCTCCGCCCCAGAAGGCGCCCAGGAGGCCCCAAAAAGGCCCCAAGAGGCCCCCAAGAGGCCCCCAAGACGCCCCAAGAGGCGCCCAAGAGGCCCAAAAGAGGCCCCAAGAGGCCCCAAAACGGCCCCCAAAACTCGGCTAGCCCACAACGGTGCGACAATATGGGCCGGCGGAATGAGCGAAGCGATTAAATAAAACATAGTCAACAATTACCCCCACATCGCCAAAAACAATAGGAACATCGTCCCCAAACTATTTTTGCTACTATTCTTGACTATTCCTCCTGTATAGGGACACGCCCGACTAGGTCTGGGGCCGCGAACTCGAGGCAGCCGCGCCGGCGCGCGCGCGAATCTCCGAGAGCTGATGCCCGGTGCCGCTCTGGCCTCTCCGAGAGGTCCGCCCCTGGCTCCGCCGGCCACGGCGACGGCCTCGACGGATGTCGGCCGCCTCCCTGCTGCATCTTCGGAGGGCCCGGCCTGTCGCGCCGCGCCTCGAATCCTCCGCGCCGAGTCCGCGCCGAGCCCGCGTCGGGCCTCGTCGAGGCCTCGCCGAGTCCGCGTCGAGCCCACGCCGCATCCGCGCCGAGTCCGCGCCAAAGCCGCGTCGAGCCCGCATCGGGCCCGCGTCGAGTCCGCAGGACACCGCCCTGGGGGGGCGGAGGGAGCCTCGACCCCGACGCTCCCCAATGGCCGGGGCGCAAGCCCCCACATCATGGGCGCCCGGAGACCGCGCGGCGCGAGCCGCGCGTCGTGATCTCCGTCGGACCCCCAGGGGGCCCCGGGACGCTCGTCAAGACGAAGACGGAATGGAGACAACCTCGGACCGATGCAGCTCGGCAGCCTCTGAGAGTCGGTGGGCTCGGAAGGCGGAGCGGGCGCCGCCGCGGCCGTCTCAGAGAGCGCTCCGGGGCGCTCCGGAACGGGTATGCACCTCGCTTCTGGGCCCGTCCGACGTGTGCCGTTCTGACCTCTTCCAGTCCCGCCCTGGAGTGCGTTCACACCGCAACCTCGAGGCGAAGCCAGCGGTGGTGACGAGGGCTTCCGCCGAGGCCGAACCAAGATGGAATCCAGGGAAGGGCAGGGGTATCGCTGCTCCAAGTGTCGTAACACAAGGCAGGGGGTTACAACCCCCCCAGAGGAGCAGTTTTAGTCCCCTCAGACCAGCCAAGGACGGGCGGCCTTTTGCCCTGACCTTGCGGAAACCTCCAAGACAGCTCCAAGCAGACCCCCCAAATAAATCAGACCCCCCACCTTGTATTATGAGACTCGGCGTACATTTTCCTCCTCGGAGCTCTGGTCTATTCGAGGCCCGCCCCGGGGCTGCGTTCTCACCGGAACTTCGAGGCGAAGCCATGCAACATCGCAAAACAAATCACGCCTGGAACCCCAGAACCCCTCGAGTTATGAAAAAGTCACGACGGGAGGTTTTTCACTATTTTCGGCCTCCGGGGGCCCTTACAGGGCCTCGAGGCCGCCAAAAAACGACTCAGGACGAAGAACCGGTCCCGGGGAAAGGGTCCAGACTTCTGGGGGTCGCGTCATGAAAAATTCATGACGTCGGGGGTCTGGGACCCCAGACCCCATCTTTCTGCGTCATGTCTTCTGGGCCGGATCGCTCCGTGAGGGCCCCATGGGGCCCGAAATGGAGCGACAACGCCCCGGCTCGAAAACATCGAGACGCCAGGATCCCAGATCTCCGAGGTCATGACTTTGCCATCACGTCGACACCCAGAGGTCTCGACCCCTTCCCCAGGGCCGGCTTCTCGCCCCGAGCCGTTTCCTGACGGCCCCGAGGCCCGGCGAGGCCCCCCGGAGGCCGACAACAGCGAAAAACCTCCCGTCGTGACTTCTGCATCGCCCGAGGGGCGATCGGTACCCAGACCCCCGACGTAATGATTTTTCATTACGTCGACTCCAGAGTTCTCGACCCCTTCCCCAGGGCCGGCTTCTCGCCCTGAGCCGTTCTCTGACGGCCCCGAGGCCCGGTGAGGCCCCCCGGAGGCCGGCAAAAGCGAAAAACCTCCCGTCGTGACTTCTGCATCGCCCGAGGGCCCAGACCCCCGACGTCATGATTTTTTCATGACGCGACCCCCAGAGGTCCCGACCCATTCCCCGGGACCCGTTTTTCGTCCCGAATCGTTTTTTGACGGTCCCGGGGCCCGGCGACGGCCCCTAAAGGTCGAAAATAGCGAAAAACCTCCCGTCGTGATTTTTTCACGACGCGAGGAGGTCTGGGTTCGGAGCTCTGGCCTCTTCGAGGTCCGCCTCCGGCGCCGCCGCCAGCGGCGACGGCCTGGGCGCGCCGGACGCCTGCGCGGCCAGCTCCGCGTAGAGGTAGCGCAGGAGCCCCCTGCGGGCCAGCACCTCGGCGTGGGAGTCGCGCACGCGCGCGCGGCAGCGGCCGTCGGCGCGCACCTGCGCCGCGAGAGTATACCCACCTCCCGCCCGCCGACGAGATTCCCTGAGATCCCAGACCCCCTCGAGTCATGAAAAAATCACGACGGGAGGTTTTTCGCTATTTTCGGCCTCTGGGGGCCCTCACCGGGCCTCGGGAGCGTCAAAAAACGACTCAGGACGAAAAACCGGTCCCGGGGAAGGGGTCGGGACCTCTGGAGTCGCGTCATGAAAAAATCATGACGTCGGGGGTCTGGGAGAGTATACCCACCTCCCGCCCGCCGACGACATTCCCTGAGATCCCAGACCCCCCTCGGGCAATGAAACGGTCACGACGGGAGGTTCTTCCTGATCTTCGGCCTCCAGGGGACCTCACACCGGGCCTCGGGGCCGTCCAAAAACGACCCAGGACGAGAAACCGGTCCTGGGGAAGGGGTCGAGACCTTCCCAGACCCCCGACGTTGTGATTTTTTCACGACGCGACCCCCAGAGGCCTGGACCCCTTCCCCGGGACCGGTTTTTCATTCTGGGTCGTTTTTTGACGGTCCCGAGGCCCGGCGAGGGCCCCCGGAGGCCGAAAATAGCGAAAAACCTCCCGTCGTGATTGTTTCACAGCGCCAGGGGGTCGAGACCTCTGGGTGGCGACGTGATAAAAAAAATCAGGACGTCGGAGGTCTGGGACCCTGAGTGTGAGTAAGTCTGAGTATGAGTATGTCTGAGTGTGAGCAAGTCTGAGTTATATGAGTAGGTCTGAGTATATGAGTAAGTCTGCGTATGAGTAAGTCTGAGCATGAGGAGGGGAGGAGGAAAGAGGAGGAGGGGGAGGCAGTAGGAGGCGTCCAAGTAATAACAAGAACCCCATCCCCAGACCCCCGACGTCATGATTTTTTCATGACGCGACCCCCAGAGATCCCGACCCCTTCCCCGGGACCGGTTTTTCGTCCTGACTCGTTTTTTGACGGCCCCGAGGCCCGGCGAGGGCCCCCGGAGGCCGAAAATAGCGAAAAACCTCCCGTCGTGATTTTTTCACGACGCGAGGAGGTCTGGGTCTTAGGATATGGGGAAAAATCAGGGCGTCGGAGGTCTGGGGCCCTGGCGTCTCAGAGTCTTCGGGCCGGGCGTGCTCTCGCCTTTCTTCTCGGGCCCCCCGGGGGGGGCCTCGCAGCTCGACCCAGGGCCCGACAGGGACACGCAGGCAGATGGGGTCCAGAGGGCGCCCGCTCGTCCTCCTCGCTCGTCCTCCTCGCTCGTCCTCCTCGCTCGTCCTCGTTCGTCCCCCTCGTGCCTCGCCCTCCTCGTGCCTCCTCCTCGCTCCGACAAGGACATGCAGACAGATGGGGTCCAGAGGGCGCCTGGCGCGCTTTGCCCTGCGGTGTCGCAACTTTGCCGCCGCGTCGGATCGCAAGGTTTCCCATGCCCCAGACCCAGACCCCCTCGAGTAATGAAAAAATCACGACGGGAGGTTTTTCGCCATTTTCGGCCTCCGGGGGCCCTCGCCGGGCCTCGGGAGCGTCAAAAGACGACTCAGGATGCAAAGCCGGTCATGGGGAAAGGGTCGGGACCTCTGGGGGTCGACGTTATGAAAAAATCATTACGTCGGGGGTCTGGGTTTGTCGCCACGTCGGATCGCAAGGTTTCCCATGCCCCAGACTCCCACGCGTGGCGAACAAAAACACGGCGGGTTTTTTTTTGTTCGCTAGTTTCGGCCTCCAGACCGTCCAAAAACGATCCAGGATGAAGAGCCGGTCCCGGGGAAGGTGTTCAGGCCTCTGGGGGTCGACGCTGCGCAAGAGTCGCGCCGACGGATGTCTGGGGCGCCTTCGAGGGAGGGCGGCGGTGTGACACCGCTGGCTCTCAGTAATCATTGATACACCGCCATCCTCCCCAGGAGTCCACTGGAGGGTGTCCGTGTATTTTCCCTGTGGCGGAGCACCGCGTCCCGCGGCATGAACTTGGTGCCCACGCCGAGCGACACCACGGAGAGGCTGTCGTCGCTGGCGGGGTCGTGGGTCAGCATGGCGGCGAGCACCACCTCGCACCGCCAGGGCAGGGCCAGCCAGTGTCGAAGCGGCACGTCGCGTCGAGTCGACATGTGCAGTCGCACCTAGGCCAGAATAGCATCCCTCAAGAACATGAGACCCCCGGTCGGCCGAAGCAAGCAGAACATCCGAGGGCATCCTCCCCAGGATGCAGAGGAACATCCGACGACACGCACGCAAAACACGAGGGCACCCTCCCCGAACCGGTCTCGATCCTGTACCTCCGTCCGACTGCACATCGTATCGGGCTGCAGCGGCACGGAGCTGGAGTTAAGTCGGGCCTATCCCTCTACAGGGGGAACCTTCAAAAATAGCAAAGAAAAATAGCCTGGGGACTATTTTTCTAATATTTTTGGGCATCTTTCGAATACGTTTTACATCAGAGTGAGGGGGCCGAACGGTCATTCACTGTCCCTGGGTGCGTGGCTGAAATGGGATTCCGCGGTGCAAATTCGTGTTGTTGTTGTTGTTGTTTGTTGTTGTTTGTTGTCGTCGTCCCACCCGCAACCCGCCCCGCGACCCACCCGCGACCCACCCCGCGACCCACCCCGCGACCCACCCGCGACCCACCCGCGACCCACCCCGCGACCCACCCCGCGACCCACCCCGCGACCCACCCCGCGGCCCACCCCGCGGCCCACCCCACGACCCACCCGCGACCCACCCGCGACCCACCCGCGACCCACCCGCGGCCCACCCCGCGACCCGCCCGCGGCCCACCCCGCGGCCCACCCCACGACCCACCCGCGGCCCACCCGCGACCCACCCGTGACCCACCCGCGACCCACCCCGCGACCCACCCGCGACCCACCTTCGACCCAAAGCACGTTCAAGGTACAAACCACCATTTTCGGCGCCTGCGGCGAACTTTTCTTGCATCCCTTCCAGGTGGAGAGCCCGCGACCAACTCGCGACCAACCCGCGACCCAAACCACGTTCAGGGTACAAACCACATTTTTCGGCGCCTGCGGCGGGCATCTTTTGCATCCGTTTCAGGTGGAGAGCCCGCGGCCTTCGCGACCACGTTCAGGGTACAAACCATTTTTTTCGGCACCTGCGGCGGGCATTTTTTGCATTCGTTCCCGGTGGAGAACCCGCGACCCACCCGCGACCCAAACCACGTTCAGTGTACAAACCTTTTTTTTCGGCGCCTGCGGCGGGCTGCTTTTGCATTCCTTCCAGGTGGAGGTGGAGAACCCGCGACCCACCCGCAACCCAAACCACGTTCACTGAACAAACCAATGCCGCACAAGCGCGGCGGCGGAGTTTTGCATGCCGTCTGAGCCCGCAACCACCTCTTCAAGCCCCGCGCATCCACACCAGCCCGTCCAGCAACTCTGCCCTGGCGAGTTGCTTTGAGAAGTCGGAGAGCATACAATGGAAAAAAGGATTGCGTTGCCGTTATCTTGGAAGGAAGGGGAGCAGGAGGAGTTAAAAGGGGACGAGGAGGACGCGGAAGAAGAGAAGATGTAAGGAGAATGTGGAGAAAGAGGAGGAGGACGAGGAGGGGGAGAAGGGGGAGGAGGGGGAGGAGGAGGACGAGGAGGGGGAGAACGGGGAGGAGGGGGAGAACGGGGAGGAGGATGATGATGGACGACAATGGGAGGACGAAGATGGAGGCCGATGGGGGGGAGGACGACAATGGGAGGACGATGATGGAAGGACGAGGGGGGGAGAGGGAGGACGAGGAAGAAGAGGAGGAGGAGGACGAGGTGGAGGAGGAGGATGACGATGACGATGAGGACGAGGACGAGGACGAGGAAGAGGAGGAGGAGGAGGAGGAGGAGGAGGAGCAGAGCGCCATCGACAAGGAAGGTGGGGGCCACGAGGTCCGCCGGTTCGACGACGTCCGCGTCGCCCGCGCCCGCCCCCTCACTCTTATCCGCAATTGCGGGGTGCTACGGTATTTCTCATTTTTCGTCCAAAGCGCCCCTGTCGGGGGACAGGCCCGACCGAAAGCTGGCGTCGAATCGCATCGGCTGCGCCAAGATGCGCAGCCGCGGCGTGCGGGCAGCGGTCCGGCACTCCTCGCAGGCGCGCGCCGCCGCGCGTCGACCCCCCGGGGACACGCGGCCCCTCGCAGGCGGAGGTGGCGTGTCGCTCTCCGCCCAAGGCCCCCGACGCCATGCTTTTTTCATGCCGCGACCCCCAGAGGTCCAGACCCCTTCCCCGGGACCGGTCTTTCGTCCCGAGTCGTTCTTCGCCGGCCCCGAGGCCCGGGAAGGGCCCCCAGAGGCCGAAGATAGCGAGAAGCCTCCCGTCGTGATTTTTTTTGATGGCTCGAGGAGGTCTGCGGGGCCCCACGGGGCGGGAGGCTGGGCAAGGCCCGGGACGTCGAAGCCTGGGGACCGGGAAGTGGATGTTTGGAGGCCTGGGAATTGGCACCAAGACCAACGCAGGGGGGTGCCTCCACAGGGGGAAGAGGATCCTCGATTTCGGTGTTGGTGATCATGTTTCGGTCGCCATGGAAGTCAGAACACTACCACCATCGCCGAGATCGGGATCCTCTTCCCTCGGTCGAGGAACACCGCCGATATTGGTGTTGGTGTCAACCTCCAGGCCTGCGAGATGTGGCGCGTCGCGCCGGAGCGCCGGTGGACCAGAAGCGGCGGCGCGGCACGCTGTAGGCCGAAGTTCCCGACCGTCTCGGAGCCGAATCGGCGCGGGCCGGCCCAA
>CAUYUJ010002906.1:40000-57500 GCA_963575745.1 Prorocentrum cordatum | reverse complement strand
TACCGATCGGGCACCGAGAGGCGCTCGTCTGTGGCAGTCGAGGGAGGAGGGTCGCGGCGGGTGCAGCGATCCCAGACCCCCCTCCCCTGACTCCGGATCCGCCCCACTTTGGGGAAATTCGTAGGTGGGGCTTGGAATGTCCGCCTTGCTTTTCAAGCCCCGCTGGTGCCAATTTCCGCCCTATACTTTTCTGTTGCTGTTTCCGCCCTACTTCTGTGCATTTCCGCCCTACTTTATGTTGGGTGCAGAAATTTCCGCCCTTCGGCTTCTCATAGATGGATTTCCGACGCAATTTTAAATGGGAAAAAAAGCCATAGTAGGGCGGATCTGGAGTCAGGGTCGGGCAATGAAAAAATCGTGACGTGCGGCTTTTCCTTATGTTCCACCCCCAAGGGCCCTCGCCGGGCCCCGGGACCGTCAAGAAACGACTCAGGATGAGAAACCGGTCCTGGGGAAGCCCCGACTCCAGATCCGCCCTACTTTGGCTTTTTTCAAAGTGAAAATTGCGTCGGGAATCCACCTATAAGAGGCCGAAAAAGTAGGGCGGAAATCGCTGCACCCAACATAAAGTGGGGCGGAAATCCACAGAAGCAGGGCGGAAACAGCAACAGAAAAGTAGGGCGGAAACTGGCATCAGCGGGGCCTGAAAAGTAGGGCGGAAATTCCAAGCCCTACCTGCGAATTTCCCCCAAGTAGGGCGGATCCGGAGTCAGGGAGGGGTCGAGACCTCTGGGGGTCATGACGAAACATTCACGACGTCGGGGGGTCTGGGACGGGAGCCTCCTGCCTCCATAGGGCAGACCCCCGACGCCATGACTGTACCGCGGCGTCGGCCCCCAGGAGGCCGGCTTCTCGTCCTGCGTCGTGTCGAGACGGCCCCGAGGCCTGGCGAGAACCCCCAGAGGCCGGGCGGAGCAGAGAACTGTCCGCCGTGACCTGTGCTACGCTCCCAGAGATCCAACGTATGGGAAAAAATCAAGACGCAGGTTTTTCGTAATTTTCCACCTCTAGGGGCCGTCGCCGGGCCCTGGGACCGTAAAAAAACGACTCAGGACGAAAAACTGGTCCCAGGGAATGGGTCGGGACCTCTGGGGGGCGCGTCATGAAAAAATCATGACGTCGGGGGTCTAGGGGCCTGGTGAGGGCCCCCAGAGGCCAGGCGGAGCAGAGAACTGTCCGCCGTGACCTGTGCCACGCTGCCAGGGGGGGGCGCAACCCAGAGATCCGACGTCGTGACTTTTTCAATGCGGGGTCCCCAGAGGCCTCGACCCATCCCCCAGGACCGGTTTCTCATCCTGAGTCGTTCTTTGACGGCCCCGGGGCCCTGCGAGGGCCTCTAGAGGTCAAAAATTACGAAAAACCTGCGTCTTGATTTGTTCAATACGCGGGATCCCCAGACCCCCGACGTCATGATTTTTTCATGACGCGACCCCCAGAGGTCCCGACCCATTCCCCGGGACCGGTTTTTCGTCCTGAGTCGTTTTTTGACGGCCCCGAGGCCCGGCGAGGGCCCCCGGAGGCCGAAACTAGCGAAAAACTTCCGTCGTGATTTTTTCACGACGCGAGGAGGTCTGGATCTCTGGGAGGCACACGAGGTTCCGGAGGTCCGCGCAGATCTCCCGGGCCAGCGCCGGCCCCCACGGGCCCGCAGCCCTGGCTCGGGGGAGAGCGGGTCCTGAGGGAGGCGGGCCCCGGACCGGGGGGGGGCTGTCCTGAGGGAGCGGGTCCAGAGGGGGGCTGTCCCCAGACCTCCTCGCGTCGTGAAAAAATCACGACGGGAGGTTTTTCGCCATTTTCGGCCTCCGGGGGCCCTCGCCGGGCCTCGGGACCGTCAAAAACAACTCAGGACGAAAAACCGGTCCCGGAGCATGGGTCGGGACCTCTGGGGGGCGCGTCATGAAAAAATCATGACGTCGGGGGTCTGGGTCCCCCAGGACGGGAGCTTCCTCCCGGGTCGTTCTCTCGGAGGGGCGCCCAGGGGCGCACCAACAAAGACACACGAGTCCCAGGACTCCCCCTAATAGTTTTCTTCCACATCTTCTGGCGCTTCGTCTCCCCCCCCCCCCCACTTCCCATTTAGTTTCCCGCATGTGCTCCTGGGGATCGACGCTTCCTTGTGCCTCTGTGTGTGCTTTTTCTTTTGTGCTCCCCCCTCCCTGCTCTCACAGCCCCCCTGGGCCCGCGGAGGGGCCCGTGGGAGGGGCCCGCGGAGGGCGGCGAGGACACCGCGGGGCCCGCGTCCCCCCACCCTGACTCCAGATCCGCCCGACTTTGGCTTTTTTCCGAATCACCTAAAACTGCGTCGGAAATCCACCTATGTAAGAAGCCGAAAACGCAGGCGAGGACACCGCGGGGCCCGCGTCCCCCCACCCTGACTCCAGATCCGCCCGACTTTGGCTTTTTTCCGAATCACCTAAAACTGCGTCGGAAATCCACCTATGTAAGAAGAAGCCGAACACGCAGGGCGGAAACAATTTCTGCACCCAACACAGAAAGCAGGGCGGAGAAATCCACAGAAGTATAGGGCGGAAGCAGCAACAGAAAAGCAGGGCGGAGATTGGCAGCAGCGGGGCTTGAAAAGTAAGGCGGAAATTCCGAGCCCTACTTACCTCCTCCTCCTCCTCCTCCTCCTCCTCCTCCTCCTCCTCCTCCTCCTGCTCCTCCTCCTGAATTTCCCCAGAAAGTAGGGCGGATCCGACGGCACCCCTCCCCCGGCGCGCGGAGCGCGCCAGGCGCGGGCACCGTCCACAGAGCGTATGCTCCCCAGACCCCCTCGCGCTGTGAAGAAAATCACGACGGGAGGTCTTTCGCCAGTTTCGGCCTCTGCAGGGGCCCTTACCGGGCCTCGGGAACCGTCCACGGAACATGCTCTCCAGACCCCCTCGCGTTGTGAACAACATCACGACGGGAGGTCTTTCGCTATAATTTCGGCCTCCGGGGGCCCTTATCGGGCCTCGGGACCGTCAACAAAACGAAGCAAAATGAGAAACCGGTCCCGGGGAAGGATCCGGACCTCTGGGGGTGGACGTTGTTCAAAAATCACACGACGTCGGGGGTCTGGGATGCTCTTAGGGTTAGACAAGCGCGCTCCGCTACTCGCAGAATCACTGCTCGCAGACGGCATGGATCCGCCAAGAGAAATGTACGATCAATCACATCGGTGCAGACATGTTTTTTTTGTTTCTCTGACGTTTGCGAGTAGGCACTTTGCGAGTAGTGGAACACGCTCGGTGAAGGGTGGAGGGCTCAGGGCGAAATCCATCTGGGCTGTTGCACCTCGAAAATCAGTCCGTTCTGTTGCTCGCCTTTTGCAGACCAGGCCTCGGCAAATCCATCGAAGCGGCACTTCAGCTTTCACCCTCTGCCCTCCACCCAGGGGAGGAGGGGGAGGAGGACGAGGAGGAGGAGGAGGAGGAGGAGGAAGAGGGGAGGGGGAGGAGGAGGAGGAGGAGGATTTTTCAACATCAACCGCAGAGAGAGGTGAGGGCCGACAGATTGAAACAGCCTGGGCTGAAACAAAAGCTGGCGGCAGCGGACCAAGGCGGTGGCCGACGCGCACGACGGGCACCCCAGGGACCGAGGTCAGTCGGAGTCGTCAGACCCCGCAGACCAAACGCGAGCAGCTCCAGCGACACGTGGGGCCTCATCCTCCTCGGCTTGGAGGCGAAACCGTACCCTGCGGAGCTGCTCTTTCCCGACCCCCCCCGCCTTGGGGGGGGAGGGATGAAAGGCTCCCCCGCCCCCGCCGCTTTGGGGGGAGAGGAGGAGGAAGAAGATCCCAGGACACCAGGCGGCCCAGCCCGTCCCGCCCCCTCCCCAGTGCACGCACGAGAGGACGGCGGGACGACGGGCGGGGGGGGCGGCGCGGTCGCCTGGCTGTCGGCCGAGACGGCCGTCGTGGAGTGGCCGAGGAAGAGAGCTGCCTCATCCTCGGCCTCATAATCGTCAAAAAAGCCTGAATGCCAATCCTGACCCCTGGATTCGCTATAATCACTCACAGGGGCCTGGGCAGCAGGCGCGTCGGAGGCTGGGCACGAGACAAGAGAGAGGGGTCCCTCCGAGGCGCTCGCAGTAGTGTCATCCAGCCCCGTCGAGAGGCTGATCCCTGACTTGGGGTGCTTGCCTTTCAAGATCTCACCCCAAGCATGCATTCTACCGTGATCAGACTTGCACTTACTGTCTGGAGGTCCAGCACACGTCTTGCCGAGGTTCCTGACTTGCCCACCGCGCGTGTAATAGCAACAGCGGGTGCAGGCGACAAGAATGCCTCCGCCCTGATTCACATCAAAGAAAATGGGTCGGTGGCCGTGGTCAATCAAGCCCTGACCCGTGAGACCTTTGATAGTGGCCGCGCCACGGCACCTACCAGGAGGGGCTCTTTGGGATCCACGGGCACACCGAAAACACAAAGCGCAAATCCAAAACCTGCCTTCCCAGGACCAGGAATGAGAGGGCAGAGGAGGAGGCCTCGGGGCAGAGGGGGGCTTGGTCCTGGAGGCCTCCGAAAGATCGAGCTTCGGCCAGAGAGACATCACCCGAGCCGCCAGCCGACAAACAGCCCTCGAGACACGCGCCGCACGCACAGCGCGATCAGCATCCCCTGGAGCGGGGGCGGGGTGCCTCAGGGCGGCAAGGCGAGCAGCCTGGTCAGCACTAGCATTGCCAAACTTATGGGCGCGGGCTTCTGGTGTGAGATCTGGGCTGTCAGGGACATGGCCCTCGACCTTGCTGACGGCGCTGGCGATGGGGCCGAACGCCTGCAGCAGAAGGCCCGCATAAGGGCGACGAAAAGACAGCCTCGCGGGGATCGGGTCGAGAGAGGCGTTGACCACACTCTGGCAGTCACTATAAATGCGGCTGCCTTCATCCCCACACTGGGAGGCCGAACAGTAAGCCGCGCACTCAGCAGCTTGAGACGTTTGGGGGAAATGCGCCAGGATGGGGGCCTGAAATAACACACTGAACATCCCCTCCTTCAGAAACGCTAACCACCGACCACCCCGCCCTGGAGAGCTCTGGAGACACATTTCTAAAAACAGGAGCCGTCTACATAGAGCCTACCGACGAGGTTGGTGCTGCGGTTGTTCGGGTCCCCCGTCCAAGAAACCTGGATACCAGAGCCTGGGCCGTCAAGTTCATGAGCAGGGCGTGGAAGGTAGTCCCCAGGATGTACATATAAACCGCGGGTGTACAACAGGTACTGCTCAGGATCGCTTTCTGCCGTGAGGTCCAGAGGAGGGGCGAGCCGAGCATCTCTATCTAGTACTTCCTTGCGGGTATCATCGCATGCAGGGCAGCGCCATAATCTGTGAAGGATTGTGTCGTCAGCGCCGCCACATAAATCACAGAGCACATCACTCTGGTCGTAACCAGCGTCGCGTGCACGAGTCTTGGTCCACACTGCTGAGCAGGCCAAGGCTTTAATGGAGCCCTTCTCGCGCGGGGTCCACTTCGAGGACTGCAGCACGGCATGCACCTGGTCATGACATACACGAGCGGGCTGCTGCAGCGTCGGCAGGAACTTCGCTCCAGCACGACGCTCATGAAGGCACAAGACAGCCTGCCTAAGAAGACGCTTCCAAAGAGCAGGACTGACCGAAGTGAGCGGCAGGTCGATGCCAAACTGATCCCTCATCACCGTGAAACTAGGCATCGACCAGCCAATACGCAGAAGGCTGAGCTTCATAGCACTGATGGGGCCCGAAACCTGCTTCCAGCTATCGGGCCCAGGTCCCAAGAACACAGACTCCCAAGACGATCTGAGTTCATGCCAGGACAGAGTGAAAGTAAACGTACGCATGTGGGTTCCCCAAAGCTACTTGGCGTACCTCAAGATGGGGGCAATGGGCCCATAGTAAGCCGGGTCTTTTTCCAGGATAACAGCTGAAGTGAGCGAGCGGGATCCAGCCTTGGGCCTGATACACCGGCCAAAAGCACGACGAGCGATACCCCATTCCCTGTCGGAGACCCCGTGGACCTCACCCCCGTAGTAGTAGCCTGGCAGGGGCCCAGTGACAAACAGCTTCCTGGAGTGCCTACCTATAGCCTGTCGTATCTTCTGCAACCGTTTAGTCTTGTGCTTCAACGTGAGCATACGAAGCTTGAAAACCTTCGGCCGATTCGGGGCCCGACGGGGCCGTCCCGAGGTGTGATCGATCCCAAAGTTCGCTGCAGAAGAAACAACCCGCTTGCCAGCAAGAGCTCCCAGTCGCTCACGGAGAGCAACAGCAACGTGCCGATGAGATGCCACAAGGTTGGCCTTCTCATGTGAAATGCTGCCCCTGATGTCATTCACAATGGCATCGTGCAGGGAGGTGGCCGCCTCGGACAGGTCATATATAACTTCTGAAAAAAGTACCGACCGTCGACACTCCGTAATCATCGATGTACACGTCGAGCGAAACTGTCTTCGGGATTCCTGCCGAGTCGAGGGGCCCTATGATAAATAACCTGACCATCGTCGTGGCAAAAAGGCATCCTGCAACAACACCGTTCACCACGTAAAAAAAGGGGCCTCGCAAAATCTGTCCCATGGTGATGAAACGAGCGTTGCGATACATGGCTACCACTAACCTCGCAACAGACATATCGAAACCATATTGTGCACATCGGTGGAGGAGGAGGTCGTGGTTGATAGACTCAAAACATTTCACCAGGTCCCACAACAAAATAGCCGAGACCTTACCATCATTGACTGCAACCTCTCCCTTCACCGACTGCCGCCACACCACATCAGTAGATGAGGTGAACTTGCCAGCTGCAAAAAACGGCCGTCGATTATCTTCCTCCCATCTTGCGGCATAACCTCTCATCCCCTTCCCCCAAAGACGGTAGATAGAGGAGAAGAGGCCAATCGGCCGAAAACCTCCTGCCTGCTTGCCAATGGGAGACATAATGGTAACTGCCGCCTGCTTGGGAACGAGGCTGCTTACTTCCATGGCAGAGTAGATGACCGAATGGAGATCGAGGGATTCGTCCGACATCGACGCGAAGTGGCGCACGTGGAAACCGTCGATAGACGTAGCCGTGCCTTTCGAAAACTTGCGACTACAAGCCCGAAGATCTTCGGGGGAGAGTCGAGGAAGCGAAGGTAGAGGCTGGAAAGTGTCCGTGACCTGAGGCGTGCAAGTGCGAGCGTGCCACAACTCCGAATACTGCGCAGCCTGAGCGTCGAGGAGAGCCTGGGGGTCAGCCGCGACGACGCCATTCGACAACAAAGCCGTAGTGGGAGCCCACGGTGTGAAGCCACGAACAACAGAGTGGGCACGCTTCGCCCCTGCTTCAACTTGATCTAAAAGCCACTGCTTCCAACCTGCAAGGGCCTCCTGCTGAGCAATCGCCTCAGCAGCCGACACTGCCGCATCTAAATTCGCACAGATCGATTCGCACTTCACCTGGTTGAAAGGCTGCTCCACAGCTGCGCGCACTTCATCATGCCAGCGCTGGTGATGCAGCAAGCCTCCTCTCAAGAACGACGGAGGTGCACAAATAATTGAACGAAGATCGCCAGCCTGGCGCTGCACGCCGGTGTCGGAAGCCTCGCTGTGAAGGGAGATGTACATTCGAAACTGCAGATGTAGCCACTTGATAGCATAGTATAAAGGCTGGCGCGCTGGAGGCTTCCTGTCCTGCTCCAACACAAGCGCCCAGTACATCTGCGGGGCCTTGGCCCTCGATCCAAGACACGGGAGCTGGGCGCCTCTTGAGTTGGCCAACTCCCGCTCAGTCAAATTAGCCCAGGAAGAATACACCGCATCTAACAGCTTCTGGACAGGCAGAGACTTCCCAGACTCGACGGCACCCAAGAGTTGTTGGCCCAGAGCCCGAGCTTGTTCCCAATTGGGAGGCTGCGGCGGAGGTCCAACAATGGGGCCCACAGGGATGGGCGGGGGACGGCAGAACTTCAGACCATATAGCTGCGCCAGCTGCGGGTAAAACTCCAGAGAGACAGGCGATCGTGGTGACGCGCACGCGTCGCGTTCAACAGACACCTTCGACAGCCCCTTGGACAGCCCACTGGAAACCACAAAATAGTCCAGCAGTCGAAACCCTCCAGTAGAAAGACAAGATCCAGAAGCGGCCTCAGGAACCACAACTCTGCCCCCACAGGATCTCGCAAACTCAGACTCCTGGAAAACCGATGGTTCCATGTCGAAATCAGCCCCAAGAATGCATGGTCCTGCCCAAACTTCCAAAGCCGCCGCCACGTGCGACAAGAGGCTGACGTTCGAATCGCTGAGCCCCTGCGAGTGGTGCAAATACAGACTGGAGACATAGACCGAGTCGCCACCTGGAATGTTGATGATAGCACCTACCGCCCTGTGTGGGATCAAAACGTGCCCACCTGAGGGCGGACGGAGACCGAGGAAACTACGAACCATAATGCCAACACCAGCCGACGTACCCCCAGAGGGGGTAGAGAGGGCAGGAGTGAGAAGGATTTGCCACCCGTGGACCTTGGCCCAAGAAGAAACACGATCAGCTTCATCCCCTTGACGAAGGTGATGCTCCTGCAGCAGGATGACGTGCGACGTGCAGTGCGGTGGCCATCTCTGCAGGGGCGACCAGGCAGCGCAATTCAGGGTCTCAACTTTCAGGGAAAATTGAGCTTCTCCAGGGGGTGGAGGGGGCACTAAAAAATCACGGGCGGGTTCGGCACACGCCCACGCCGCCCCACTAAAGTTGCCAGATGTCTGGGCCAGGGACTCCAAAAGCCTAGGCTGGGAAGACGGGCCAGGGCCCCGAGACGGGCGCGGGGAGTGGGCCGAAGAAAGACCACTTTGCCTGCTGACCCTGATGCTCGCTCGGGCGGCCAGCGCCGACGACGAGGAGTGGGTCAGGCGGGTATTGGCACAAGCCAGGGCGCAGCCGATGGAATCCTCAACCTTGGTGTGCCCACGCACTCTCCACGGGTCGAGGTTGCCACCGCGCTGACCTGCATTAAAATGAATGAGAGCCCCCCTGCCACGATCAAGCTGTTGCGCCTGACTCAAGCGCGGCAGGGGGGCCACCAGTGGACGCTGCAGCCTTGATGGAGGCCGCCGCACGCTCACGGATGGATGACGAACGGGCGGTCCTGGCAGCTGGCGAGCGCGTAGGAGGGCGCTCCGAGACGAAGGCAACCTGCTTGTCCCTGTCGGCTGGCTCCACGTTGGCGTCAGCAGCCTGCGACTTGCCTCCGCCCCCTGCCGCGGCTGCGCCTCCTGCGGGCACAGCGGCAGTACCACCTGTAGCGATACCGTCACCAGTCGGGCCCTTACGCTTCTTGGTGAGGCGGGCGAGGTGGTCAGCGTGGTCCTTCTTGATGGACTCGAGCTTCTCCACAGCGCCCGAGAAGAGGCCCTTGGCGACCTCCTGCAGCTGCTCGCGCAGCTGGTCGCGCCTCTCGATGATGTGCTTGCGGTCGTCGTCGGTGCACTCGTAGCCCTCCACGTCAAAGTACGAGTCCACGTCGATGAGGTCAGCGATGTTGCACGTGCCGTCCACCACCTCTTTGATAGACAGCCGTGCGTGGGTCGCTGGGGGGGAACTCGCCCGCTGCGGCGACACCCCCACGAGAGCAGAGACCGCGGTCTTGTACTCATTATCTGCCAAGGACAATATTTCAGTGAGCTCGGTGACTGTGATGAGCTGCTGGGCGGCCCACTGCTGGTACTGCTCGAGCTTCTGCACTTCCTTGTGCAAGACACTCTCAAGTTCAGCAACCTTGGCCCCACAGTCAGAGATGCGCTGCTGCAAGGGAGGGTCTCCAGCCTTCTTATTCTGGAGCTGCTGCTTGTAGCGACCTGCGACGTGTGCATCACCAGCCTTCTCTGCGAGGCGCACGAGGTGCTCGAGCTCGTCCTCAGACAGGCTGGGGTCGTCGGCAGTGCCAGCAGCAGGGCGATCAGGCAGAGCAAGCGGCCGAGGAGGGGCCGAAGGACGCCTTCGCGCCGAGCCACCCCCGAGCGCCGCATCAGCGCCCTGGCACTCGCCGCAGTGCTTGCAGTACACCATGTGGTCCAGGTTGCGCGCACAGTTGCACCATGCACAACGCCATTTGAGCTCTCGCTCGGCACGGCGGGAGGGGGGGCGTCGGGACTGCCAGGGCGCTGTGCCCGCGGCGCCACGGCCCTGCGACCAAGGAGGGTCGCCTGCAGCTCCTTTGCCCTTCCCTCCTCCGCCTGCGGCAGCGCCGCGGCCGCCGCCACAGCCGCCACCTGCGAGAGGGGCCGCGCCCCAGGGTCCAGCGCCACCTTTGCCTCCGCCGCCGAGGCCCATGGCAGAGACGTGTCGGAACTGGGCCGAGGGGGAGCCAGTTGGCTCGCTACTTCAATGCCGTCCCAAAGTTCGAAGCAGCAAGACCCGCCTGGGCCTGGGACGGCTGGAGGAGGAGGAGGAGGAGGAGGAGGAGGAGGAGGAGGAGGAGAAGGAGGAGGAGGAGGCGGAGGAGGCGGAGGAGGAGGAGGAGGAGTAGGACCACGTTCGAGGTTCGGTGGGGAGTGGTGCCCAGCGCCGGCCGTGCAAGGATCCGCGCGGGCTCCGGAGGGCACTCTGGGCTTGGCGCCCTCTCCTCCTCTGAGCTGCCGATCGCCCTGGCATCCCTATAAGCCCGCCACGACATGTTCTTAGCACAAATATATGTGATATCTATGTTGCATTGTATTGCGGCCAGTGTATTGCACGCGAGAATCCAGCCATACATTGGCGCACCGGAATGCACTGCACCCCCAAGTCGATTGCAACCCCGCGCTCTCTATTGCATCGGGTATATTACACCACCCTCTTTTCGCTGGACCCCCCTTGGGATCAACCAGAACTACAACCTTCTCATTACAAAAGCACTGCTCCTAGAACATGATGAAGCCCGATGCATTTTAAAACAAGACGCTCTCAGCCAGAAGTGTTCCGAAAAACATGTCGTGCCAACCACGGGAGGTTCCCCGAACATTCTCTGGTGGGCCTACAGGCAGGTCAGGGCGCTTCTCCACTGCCTGGCTCATCCAGGACTCCCAGAACCTGCACGAGCCCGCCTGGCAGCCGAAGTCCACCGTGTCCCCGCCGGCGTCCCCTGACAGCCGCCAGGACGTTTTTTTGTCGTCGGAGCGGGTTTTACACCCCCCCCCCGCACACACGTCTCATGCTCTGGAAGGCGGGCGGGGTGAGCCCGCCCGTCGGGCCACTTTGGCCTGTGGTGGTACATCCATCGCTGTGCTCCCTCGGCTGACACCTCGTAGCGCATGCACTCGCGGACGCTTTTTGTGTTCAGCCCGCGGTCCTACAGGCCCCGACCCCTCCCCCCAGGGGGCAGCCTGTCGCCACGGGTCCACGATGGATGGCCCCGGGGCCCGAGAATGGCCTCCGAGTCCGACTTCGGATGCGCCGTGCGTTGTGTGGTTCCCCGGCCGAAAAGTGTGCCGGGAATAGCGCGAACTTCCGCCTTAGAACAACTCGGGCGGATAGATTCGCAGAGGTATACTTCACAGACGATCGTTCACGGCTCTGCGCAAGGTGTGGTCCCATTCGTCTCTGACTTGGAACCGCAAGCTCCGCATGTATGCTTCCATCGTCGAATCGAAGCTGCGGGCTCAGCAGCGCGTGCTTCACGAAAACGCAGCTGCGTCGTCTCGACGGATTTCAAAACAGATGCTTGCGCGCGATCATCGGAGTGAAGCCGTCGTACCTATCGCGCATTTCCAACCGGGATGTCCTTACGAGAGCAGGATATGAGGCGGCCAGCACGCATGTACTGTTCAGACAGCTACAACTTTTCGGCCAAGTGCTTCGCGCCGATCCTGCTCATCCGCTCTACGCCTGTTCTTTCGCCGCCGGCATGAGGCCGGCCACGGAGAGGTACGCGAGGCGAGTGGGCCGCCCGCACCAGGAGCTCGTTCCCGAAATGTCCAAGCACGCAGCGTGCATCTTCGGCAGCATGACAGCAGCGGCGCAGGCAGCCTGCACCCCGGCGGTCTGGGAGCGCCGATGCCGACAGCACGTTTTCCATTAGTGCCACGTGTGCGCCCGGCCAGCTGGTCCTGTGTGTCCCTTCTTCCTGCCTTGTCCCGTCTCCGGCTCTCGCTCCTTCTCCCTCCTCTCCCTCTCCACGTCCTCTCCCCTTGCCCTTGTGTTTCCTTGCCTTGTGTCTTGTGTGTTCCCCCTCCGTCTCCTCGCTTGGTTTCCCCTCCTTTCCCCGTCTCCTCGTCTGTCCGTCCGTCGGCCCAGTCTGTCCTTTCCTGTCGTCCTCCCTCGCCCTCTCCCCCGCTCGCTCCTCGGCTCCTCGCTTTCCCTTCGGCCCCGCTTCCTTGCCTTGCCCGCGTTTCTTTGTCGGCCCGCCCTGCTGTCCGAATAAGAGTGCGCTGTTTTTTCCACCTGTGCTCACGCCCACGCACCGCCTGGTGTATGGCTTGTCTGTCTGTCATACTTCACAGAAGCAGCGACGGCAAAATTGGGCGGAAATCTAAATCAAGAGAGAATAGAAAGTGGCGCGGAAGTTCCTGCCCGACCCGGAAGCTCAAAGGTGCAGCACATCCGAAGTCATGCCTCTGGGTCAAGACTTGAGCCTCCAACGGCCGTTTGGGACGATCCAGGCACCCCCGGACGCCTCTCGGCGAGACGCAGCTGCTGGAAGGCATCCCGAGGCTGGGAAACCGCTGCGGACCGACGAAAAAGTCGACGGGGGGGGGCCAAGAGCAGCAAGATCGAAAAACAATCATAACGCTGGAGATCCGTTATGTGTATCAGGTATGAGAGCGATTCAAAGACAGGTTCCGTTCGATTAGCGCCTTTCAGTGTCCATCGATGTCCCTAGTAGCACCTATCAGCGCCCCTTGGCGCCTTTCTGTAGAGATTAGCGCTTAATTGGGCTTACTGGCGACCAGCACTAAGCAGCGGTGAACGTTAACGGACAGGGAAGAACAGCAACTCATGCTTCAAAGGACTCTCTCAAGCATAACGCACCTAAGGTTCGGTGCGGGAAGCGTCATCCTTTTGCCAGACGGGGCGGGGGGCCTGAATTCCTTCTTGAGGTTAATCAGCAGTGGTGCACGCACGCCAAATAGACAGGGGAGAACAGCAGCTCATGCCTCAAAGGACTCTCTCTCTCCAGCAGAACGCGCCTAAGATCTGCGCCCCGCAACCGCCCGGCGCCGCCGCAGCACCGCCGCCCTGCCCCGGCGCCGGCGCAGGCCTGTGCGCAGGCGCGGCAGGCGCAGACCTGCCCTGCAGCGCGGCGCCCAGCAGCGCCGCGGCGCCCTCGCCGAAGGCGTTGCCGTGGGACCACAGGCTGGCGAGGGCCGCGTTGGCGGCGAGCGCCCGCAGCAGCGCGGCCGCACCCTCGCGGTGGCGGCGACGACGTCGGCGACGGCGACGTCGCCGACGACGCCGACGCCGACGCCGCCGCTACCGCCGCAGCCGCCGCAGCCACCGACGACGACGGCGACGGCGACGGCGTCGAAGAGGTCGACAGTCGGGGCCTGCTCGCCGATGCCGTTGTAGTCCACGTGGAGCTCCAGGAGCCGCGGGTGGGACCCCGCCGCGCGCGCCACGGCCTCTTGGCGGCGCGCAGGGAGGGGGTGGCGCGAGGGGGGGCGGCCGCCGAGGGAGGCAGGGCGGGGCGGCCTGCAGCCACCGTGGCACCACACAGCGTGATAGGCATGCGCGTGCCACGACCGGCAGCTGCTCGCAAGCATGGCCCGGACCCGCCGCGGGGGCTCTGCGATCCACTCCACCGGAGCAGGACATGTGCGCGTCGGGCGCTCGCGAGCTGGCCCGCTGCGAGCACTGGGGGAACGAGCGAGCGGGCGCTTCTGGGCACGGCGGGCCTCTCTCGGCCACGACCCGGCTCCGGGAGCTGCCTCCGACGGACAGCCCGCGAAGCGGAACCCCTCTTGAGCCCAACGCGGTCCTCGCTTCAGCGTCCCGCCTGCAAAGCCAGCCCGCCTGCTGAAGGGGCCTCCCCAGACGGCGGGCGGGCTTCTAGCATTCCCCCCCCCCCCTGGCCGCCGTGGAGCCCGCCCACCCGCCGCTTCCACTTGTTCCACGCGCGTGGGCCCCCGGACCTCTCTCGGGTGCTCGCTCGCGGGAACGGGGGGGGGGGCAGCAGCCTGGGGCGGAAGAGACGCGCGCGTGTCTCGTGCACCTCGGGGGCCGTGGTGGCGCGTCACGTCCATGGGGGCCCTCTTGGGGGCCACCCTCCCGCAAAATCCTCGACCCCGCCATGTTCTCCCACTGGGGACCTCTTGCACGGCGCGCCGCTCCAGCGGCCCCTGCGCCACGCGACTTGCCCTGCGAGGGGACAGCGCGTCGCTCCGCTGCGCGGACGTTGGTGCCGGGAGGCGGGGCAGCAGCTGGCGTGCCACACCGGGGCGCGGTGGGCCCAAACCGGCGGAGCACCACGCCATGCAGAAGCTCGCGCTCGCACTGCCCCCCGGGAGCGCGCTGCAGCTTGTGCATCCCGGGAGCCCGCGGCGGCGGCTCGGTGGGCGGGCCCTTCGGGGCCCGGGCCCCGTCCCTGCAGTCCAAGAACCCCGACGTCATGAATTGTTTGTCCATGAGGTCGATCCCCAGAGGTCTCGACCCAGTTCCAGGGACCAGCTCTGCAACCCGAAGGCCAGTCAGGGCCCCCCCGCCCCCAGGAGCTGCAAAGATGGCGGCGGAGAACCTTCCGTCGTGGTTCTGTCACAAGCCGAGGGGATCTGGGGTCCTCGATCCCAGACCTCCGACGTCATGATTTTTTCATGACGCGACCCCCAGAGGTCCAGACCCATTCCCCGGGACCGGTTCTTCATCCCGAGTCGTTTTTTGACGGTCCCGAGGCCCGGTAAGGTCCCTCAGAGGCCGAAAATAGCGAAAAACCTCCCGTCGTGAATTTTTCATGACTCGAGGAGGTCTGGGATCCCCGCACTCGATTGCCCCCTCGCTGCCGTCCGCCCAGGCTCTCGACCCGAGTCGCTTGCGCTGACAGACCCGATCCGGGCCCGGCATCGACGGCGGGCCCCGGAAGGCCAGACCTGACGCGAGCCGGCCGGGATTTCGTCCTCTCGATCGTTTTCTGGCAGTTCTGGGGCCCGGCGACGGCGAGGGCCCCCAGAGGCCGAAAACGTCGAAAAGTCTCCGTCTTGCTTTTTTGTTTCCAAGCGTCAGACCCTGAGATCCGACGCAGCGCAAAAAAAAAAACTGCAGCCTCGCGAAAAGTCCCGCCCGGACTCCGACGCAGCGAACAAATCGGCAACCTCGCAAAGCAATCGCGCCCGGAGCCCTGGACCCCGTCTGCACGCCTGCGTCACTTTTCAAGCCGGATCGTCCTGGTCGGGGCCCCTTAAGGGCCCGACAAAAGGCGAGAGCGCCCAGCTTCCCAGACCCCCGACGTCATGATTTTTTCATGACGCGACCCCCAGAAGTCCCGACCTATTCCCCGGGACCGGTTTTTCGTCCTGAGTCGTTTTTTGACGGTCCCGAGGCCCGGCGAGGGCCCCCGGAGGCCGAAAATAGCGAAAAACCTCCCGTCGTGATTTTTTCACGACGCGAGGAGGTCTGGGTTGGAAGCCTGGGGCCACCACAGGATCCCCGTCGCCGGCCGCCCCGACTCGCGGCCCGGGCCGCTCGGAGGCGCCGGCGAGCCCCGAGGGGACCGGCCCGCAGAGGCCCGGGCAAGGCGACGGGCCGGAATGAAGGGGCCCAGAGGAACACAAATCCCACCAGCCCCCCAGACCTCCTCGCGTCGTGAAAAAATCACGACGGAAGGTTTTTCGCTATTCCCGGCCTCCGGGGGCCCTCGCCGGGCCTCGGGACCGTCAAAAAACGACTCAGGACGAAAAACCGGTCCCGGGGAATGGGTCTGGACCTCGGGGGGTCGCGTCATGAAAAAATCATGACGTCGGGGGTCTGGGGGGCGTAGGTGGTTTAGGGTGTTTCCTCTTCCACCCCTTCCTCTTCCCCTTCTGGGAGGGGTTCACCCCTCTCCCTACCCCCTCCCCTGGACCTGGACGGGGCCGGTCGCGGGTAGTTTGAGCGCCCAACACGGCCTCGGCGAGGAAGCCAAAATATTGGTTTGAGTATGGTTTGGGCCCCATTTTGGCCTCTTGGGGGGGGGCGCTAATTGAAGCTCCCCTTTTGTTTGACCGATCTCCTCCAAGATGGCCCCAAGAAGCGCCCAAGAGGCCCCAAGAGGTCCCAAGATGCCCCCAAGATGGCTCCAACAGGCCCCCAAGAGGCCCCACGGAGGTCTCCAAGAGGGCCCCAAGCGGTCCAAAGAGGCTCCCCCGAGGCACCCAAGACGCCCAAGAGCCCCCCAGGATCGCCAAGGGACCCCAAGACGTCCCAAGAGGCCACCAAGAAGTGCCCAAGAGATACCCTAAGAGGCTCCGAGAGGCATCCAAGAGACCTCTGGCCTTTTTGCTTGCCCTCCTCCTCCTGCTCCTCCTTCCTCCTCCTCCTCCTCCTCCTCCTCCTCCTCATCATCATCATCACCATCATCACCATCACCATCACCATCACCATCACCATCATCATCATCATCATCATCATCATCATCATCATCATCATCATCATCATCATCATCATCATCATCATCATCATCATCATCATCATCATCATCATCATCATCATCATCATCATCATCATCATCATCATCATCCTCATCTCATCATCATCATCATCATCATCATCATCATCATCACCACCATCATCACCATCACCATCACCATCACCATCACCATCACCATCACCATCATCACCATCATCACCATCATCACCATCATCACCATCATCACCATCATCACCATCATATCATCATCATCATCATCATCATCATCATCATCATCATCATCATCATCATCATCATCATCATCCATCATCATCATCATCATCATCAGCATCAGCATCAGCATCAGCATCAGCATCAGCATCAGCATCAGCATCATCATCATCATCATCATCATCATCATCATCATCATCATCATCATCATCATCATCATCATCATCATCATCATCTTATTTATCCTCCTTTTCCCCACTCCCTCATCCATTCATCCAGCCTCCTCCTTCTCCTCCTCCCTCATTCGCACGGTTCGGCCGTTCCCCTCTTTGCTCCCGCACTTCCCTGATTACCTCAACTCTGAAGGGAAACTGGGACACACAAATAAATACACACAAATAAAAATATCCCCCATATTTTCTCATATTTTCTGGGTTCCTGTCTTCCCCCCCACTTCCCATATTTTCAAATATTTTCTAGGAATCGCCGATTAATTGTGTCTGTGTGTTTTTTCCCCTCCTGAAGCTCGCCTGGACATCGTTTCTGGATGGGCTGGGGGGATACTTTTTTGGTTCGCGAGCGCAAGCGGAAGGGCCGCGCGCCGTCCGGAGGCTGGTGGGGATACTTTTTGCCGTCGCAGCCGCAGGCGAAGGCGCCAAGGGCGAGTCAAGTCAGCTCGGGCTACGAGCGGAACTAATTGCCGGCGCGCGCGCGGAGCTAAGCAGGACCTACCGCCGGGGGGAGCGGCTGCGCCGGGGCTGTGCAGCA
>CAUYUJ010002906.1:15000-35000 GCA_963575745.1 Prorocentrum cordatum | reverse complement strand
ACCCCACATCCTCAGAATGCAACCCCAGGTTTTGATACTCAGGGTCACCAGCGGGTTTCGTGAGTCCCGGGACCCATCCTCGAAACCCGACCCGGATCCCAACGCCGCGCGGTGAAGTTCTGGGGGCTCTGGGTCACCACTGGGCGTTGTCACCGCCAGAACCACATGTCAGACACGGCCTCCTGAAACCCCCGGAGGTTTCCCGCGGGATGCCTTGCCGCCTCCAGGGGCCTCCTGAGCGTTTTGAATCTTCCAGGGGGGTCCTGGGGCCTCCTGGGGGTCCTGAGAAGCTGGGGTCTCCTGTGGTCTTTTGGCATATCCTGAAGCCTCCTCGGGCTTCCTGAAGTGCAGCGGTGCCTCCCCGCACTTCCTCTTGGAACGTTCAAGGGCCTCCCGGGGTTCCCTTGGGTTTCCTGGGGCCCGTGGTGATTCCCCATATGTTTGCTAGGACCTTGTGGCGCCTGGACCTACTGGAACATATTGTTGGCTCCTGCGGCCTCCATGGAGACCCCTGTGCCCACTGAGGCCTGCAGATGAGATGTGTACATACGTTCGTAACACCCACGCGTGTATGTATAGCATGTCATACGCTGCCTACACTGTGTCATGTAGTATAACAACTGTATAAATGCAACGCACCAGTGCATATACATAGTCAGGCTATACGAATACAAAACCATGTGCGTAATGTGCATGCATGTACATATACACATATATATAATATAACCGATACTATATACATGTATAGATAGTATAACATATTATGTACTATATTATATAGGCTGTATTGTACTTTACTAAGTTATACTATACATATTCAGATACATATGCTCGTAATTGTACGCCACACATACATTGATACACTTCATTATGAAAAAGACGAAGATGTGTATACATTAAAACTAGATGGATTGTGTTCGCCTTATACTATGTATCATATGCAAAAAAAAAAAAACATCCCCTGCTGTAGTATGTATATATATATATACTCTTATAGACGGTTGAACTTACATGTGGGACTACATAGATTGAGCTGTATATACATACGCGCGTGTATGTGCATATTTTCATGTTACCTGTCATCTCTATGATGTCAAACCGATAGCTGCACTACACGCGATAGTGGGCGATTGGACTTCCATGTGGGTTCCTGAAGCATGATTGGGCATCCTTGGGCGCCCCTGGGACCTCAAGGGGCCCTTTAAGGCCAAATTGCGAATCTTCCGAGGGAAACTGGGACCGCCCACTGCGAGCGCAGTGGGGCCACCTTCTCCTGGAGACTGCGCGGGAGCAAGGAGCGCGGGCATCAACTTTCGCAGCTCACCCCGCCGCTGCCAGAATTACAATCACGTGCGCCTCTTCTTGGTTGAGAGGTCGAAGATTGCAGCGCGCCCCCTCGGGCGAGTTGCGTCCCGAATGCGACGGCGTAAGCAGGGGCTCGGTTAAGAAATACCTAACAACTTGAGCAACACTTAACATGATATATAGTTCGATGAAAGCGATTGCATATCATGCTGCACTCTGCGTGCAGAGCGACACTTTTAGATGAGGTGGGTATCTTGAAACGTAAAGCATTATTTGGGACCATTCCCATCAAATGCCCAAGATGGCCCAAGAAGGCTTCTAGGCAACCCAAGAAGCCCTCCAAACCGACTCCAAGAGTGTGCCCAGACGGAGGGGGTGTGGGGGGGGGGGGGGGGGGGCGAACGTGCATTTCGAGCCCTGAGCCCCGAGAGGCTCCGAGGAGGCCCCAAGAGGCTCCAGGAAGTCCCCTTTCTGCTTTCTGGAGACTGGTCTCTCTCTCTCTCTCTCTCTCTAAAACCCCATCTGAATCGGAAGGGAAATCCGTTGCCACTTTCGGGCGGTCCCCCTAAAATCCCATCTGAATGTAAATGGAAATCCTCCCATTTCGGGAAGACTGGTCCCCCTAAAATCAGATCCCGTTTTAGGGGGACCAGTCCCCCTAAAATCCCCTCCCATTTTAGGGAGGCCTGTCTCTCGAAAATCAAATCCCGTTTTAGGGGGGCCGGTCCCCCTAAAATCCCCTCCCATTTTAGGGGGACCAGTCCTCCTAAAACCCCCTCTCGGAGGGCCCAGACGGCTCCAGACCAATCCACAGGAAATCAAAAGGCTCCAAATACGTTTCCGAGGGTTCCTGACGGCATCCAGAGGTGGCTTCAACGCGAGCACAAATAGATCGCACAACTATCCTGGCCAAACAAATCATGTACGCAACCACTTATTTTGTGAGCCACTACAGAGTATCAGACTCTTCTGGGGAAGCTTCCGTGGACGTCTGTCCCCCCCGAGTTCCCAGGCGCCTGGAGGCCTTCAGAGACACACTCAAAGCGAACAAAAAGAAGTGGTACAACTGCCTCGCCAAACAAACAATTCGACAAGTCATGTTGCGAACTCCCTAAGAATGTCAGACGGTGTTTCTGCTGTTCTTCCTCCTCCTCCGCCTCCTTCCCCTCCTCTTCAACCTCTTCTCCTCCTCCTCATCCTGCTCCTCTTTCTCCTCCTCCCCTATCCTCCTCATCCTCCTCATCCTCCTTTTCTCTACCTCCTCCTCCTCCTTCTCCTTCTCCTGCATAGCAGATGACAATTAAAAGCTCTAAGTGGAAGAGGACGAAGGAGAGCAGGTTGAATAATGAGTGATTGGTAACAGTCCTCATCACCATAACCATCACCATCACTATCATCATTAGCACCAACGTCAATCATCATCAGCGTCAGAATCAATCAGCATCAGCACCAATCAGCATCAATCATCGCCGAAAACTTCTAAGCCTCCGAAAAACTTCTGGGCCTCTGAAAAAGCAAAAATTTAAAACTTTTTAAATCTTGAAAATTTCGGTCGCGCAAAATTTTCAAACCAAAAAAATGAAAATGATTGCTTTTTTCCAGGGCCCCAGGCACCGCCGGCCAACCCAGCAGGATCGCCGAAAACTTCTGGTCCTCCGAAACAGCAAAATTTCTATAAAATAATGTGTTTGAAACAATTGGTCGCACCATAATTGTTGTTAAACAAAAAGAATGCTGTTTCCAGGGGCCCCAGGCACCGCCGGCCAACCCAGCAGGATCGCCGAAAACTTCTGGGCCTCCGAAATCAAAAACATTTTAACATTTTAATTTTTTGTGTTGAAAATTTTGGTCGCACCAAAAACTGGTTTAAACCCTGAAATGTTTTATTATGTTTTCCTGTTTCCAGGTTACCAGAGTGAAGAGCAGGAATCGGAGGATGACGAAGAGGAGGAGGAAGAGGAGCAGGAGGAGGACGGGGGAGGAGGAGGAGGAGGAGGACGGGGGAGGAGAAGGATGAAAGGGACGGAAGAGGAGACGGAGGAGGAGGAGGAGGAGGAGGAGCTGCAGGAGGGAGAAGGGAGGAGGGAGGAGGAGGTGGAGGAGGAGGACGACGAGGACAACGAGGAGGAGAAGGGGGGAGCGGACAGCAGTTGGATATCCGTATCCCGTCATGCTCCCACCCCCTGTCTGGTATGTGGTTCTGGTCGTCCGTACCCCTCCCTCCCTCCTCCTCCTCCTCCTTCTCCTCCTCCTCCTCCTCCTGCTCCTCCTCCTGCTGCTCTTCCTCCTGCTGCTCTTCCTCCCTCTCCCTCCTCCTCCTCCTCCCTCCCTCCGTCCCTCCCTCCCTCCCTCCTCCTCCTCCTCCTCCTCATCATCCTGCTGCTCTTCCTCCTGCTGCTCTTCCTCCTCTTCCTCCTCCTCCTCCTCCTCCTCCTTCCCTCCCTCCCTCCCTCCCTCCCTCCCTCCTCCTCCTGCTCCTCCTGCTCCTCATCCTCCTGCTGCTCCTCCTCCTCCTCCTCCTCCTCCTCACTCCTCCTCCACTCGTTTTCCTCATGAAAGACTCCTCCTTGCCGCACCCCGGGGCTTGTCGGACGGCGACGTCCTTGCCACTTATGGTCCTGACGCTTTCAAAGCGGCAACCGTTTCACAAAGGGAGGGCGGGTGGTTTTCAAGATGTGGTGTTTGCCGCAGCGCCGCGTACACTCGCCGTGAAGAAACCGACAAATTTTGCGGATTGAAGGCGGATGGTTTTCAACACGTGGCTCTCGCCTTAGCGCCGCGCACACCCGTCCCGAAACGCACCGGAGCTCCACGGATTGAGGATCGGTTGTTTGCAGTCTAAGGCTCCCGCCTTAGCGTCGCGAGCATTCGTCTTACAGCAAGTGCAGGAGCTTCACGGATGGAAGGCGGGTCGGTTTCAACATGTGGCTCTCCCTTCAGCGCCGCGCACATTCGTCATAAAAAAACGTTGCTTGAGCTTCTCGGATGGAGGGCGGTTTCCTCTCAACAGGTGGCTCTCGCAGTATCGCCGCGCAAACTTGTTTTTCAAGAGTTTACAGCAATTTCAAGTAATCTCATTGTTAGCGTACTAGAAATTGTATGTTGGCACGACGTCGGATTGCGAGGGTACAACAATCATGTTGATTCGTGGTGTTGAAGTCTCAGAAATGGCGCTCTGGCACAGTTCGGGATCGGCAAGACGCAACTGTAACGGTGATCCGCGGAGTTGTGAAGTCCCTGTATTGGTGTTCTCGCACATGATTTTCAAATCCTGACTCTTTTTCCAACGGGGCACTTCCTTCAGTGAGAATGAGCCCTTGAATGGGGCCTATGAAGAGGGAGCTTGGAGGGAGGGTTTACTGCAACACCGTTGATGGGTCTTGGGTTTACACTGGTCCCTCCTCTTCCTCCACCTCCTCCTCCACCTCCTCCTCATCCTTCTCCTCTTCTTCCTCCGCCTCCCCCTCCTTCTCCTCCTCCTCCTCCTCCGTCCTCCTCCTCCTCGTCGTCCTCCTCCTCCTCCTCCTCCGCCTCCTCCTCCTCCTCCTCCTCCTCTCTCTCCTCCTCCTCCCCCTCCCCCTCCCCCTCCCCCTCCTCCTCCTCCTCCTCCTCCTCCTCCTCCTCCTCCTCTTCCTACTTCTCCTCCTCCTCCTCCTCTTCCTCCTCTTTCTCCTCCCTCCTCCTTCGTCCTCCTAGTCTTCCTTCTACACCTCTTCCTCCTCCTCCTCCCCGTCCTCCTCTCAGGGGCGAAGAGGAAGAGGAGGAGGAGGAGGAGGAGGAGGAGGGAGGAAGGAGGAAGGGGGGAAGACGGAGGAGGAAGGAGGTTGCCAGCATCCTCGGAGGACTCCGATGCCATCAGCGCCTAGGGCCCAGGAGGAGGGAGGAAGAAGGAGGAGGAGGCGGAAGATCAGGAGGGAGGGCGGGAAGGCGGGAGGGTGAGAGGGAGAAGGAGGAGGGAGGGAGAAGGAGGGAGGGAGGAGGAGAAGGAGGGACGGCGCGAGAGCAGGAGGGCGGGAGGGCAGGAGAAGAAGAAGGAGGAGGAGGAGGAGGAGGTAGTGGGAGCTCGGCAGGGAAATCGTTAATTTGCCCTGCTGCTTTCCTGAAGCCGAAACCAAGCACATTGAACACAAACAGAAGCATGAATTGCCAGAGGTACAAGAATAACCAGAAAAAGGGAACGGACCTGGTCGTGAGAAAAATCAAGACGGACGGTCTTGTGCTGTTTTCGGCCTCTGGGGGGAGGGCCCTCACGGGCCCTGGGACGGTAACAGACGACCTGGGACAAAAAGTCGGTCCCGGGGAATGGGTCGAGACTTCCGGGGGTCGCATTATGGACAAATCATGACGCCGGGGATCTGCGGGGCAGGGGCAGGGACGTAGTGCTCCTTCGCCTGCTTCTTCCCTGAAGCCAAAGAGAAAGACACCAAAATACTACCATTGAACTTTCGGAAAACCTCTTATATATGTTGAGTCGGCGCTGGGGTCCAGGAGGCGCCGACACTGCGGGGAGAGCCCAGCAACGACCAGAGAACTCCGCGCGGACCTCCCATAATTGGTCCTCGTGCCGCCATTTGCTCCACGGTGAAGGTGGCTCCCTTCGCTGCACCTGCCCGAACCCCCTCCCTCCGAGACGCCCCCAAGATCTCTGGTCAGCCACAGCCCTGCGATCCGACTTGGTAAGACGTCGCAATGCCGCGACAAGTTGCGACCGGAGACCTCGACCCCATCTTGTGAGCGTTTTTTTTTATTCGGCGTTTCGACAGTGGGCGGAAGAGGGGAGGGGGGGGTGTCTGGCTCTGGACCTCTGCTCAGCGCGACTGTCTGCAGCAGTGGGTCCTGTGAAGTGAGGCTCCACCTGCTCGAAGCAGGCGCCAAAAAACGGCCAAGATCTACTCCAGGCTTAGCTGCCCCGGCGCAACACGTAGCGTATTGATACGGAGCTCAACACGTGGAGTGAAAACACAGGTCCGACGCGATACGTTCGCCAAAACGTGGGCCGATACGTGGAGCCAACACGCAACGTATTGACACGGACGTCCTGAACACGGGACGTGTTGCGTTTCAAAACGGGCGTATCGAAGACTCCAGGAGCTTGCCGTCGCTCGGCCGTCCATTTCCCGTGCATGTTTCGGTTTCGTGCGTGTTTGTCTGCTCGATGGTCCACGATGGTCCTCGATGGTTCTCGCCGAGACAAACATGCACACGTCCGAGCGATGCCAAGGGAGGGGGGGGCAAGGGACCCAGACCCCCGACGTAATGATTTTTTCATTACGTCGACCCCAGAGTTCTCGACCCCTTCCCCAGGACCGGTTTGTCATCCTGAGTCCTTTTTTGACGCTCCCGAGGCCCGGGAAGGGCCCCCGGAGGCCGAAAATAGCGAAAAACCTCCCGTCATGATTTTTTCATTACTCGAGGGGGTCTGGGGAGGGGGGCGTGCGAGGGCCCACGCCGACCGGCACAACCACGACGACGTGTCAGGGCCAGTGTTCGAGCCGGGTCGACCTGCGATGTGGCCCCACGGGGCCCGGGGCCGGGCAGCGGCGCACGGTGTGGAGCAACGGCAGCGCCCGGATCCCGGGGTCGGAGGCGCCCCCCTCCAGGCGAGGGAAGGGTGGGGGAGGGGGAAGGGGGCGGAGGAGGAGGAGAAGGAGGAGGAGGAGTAGGAGGAGGAGGAGGAGGAGGAGGAGGAGGGAAAAGAAAACAGCATAGAAGAGGAAACAACGCAACAAAAATTCAAAAAGGGGGAGGAGGAGGAAGAAGAGGAGGAGGAGGAGGACGAGGGAGAGGAGGAGGAGGAGGAGGAGGCCGGAGGAGGAGGAGGAGGAGGAGGAGGAGGAGGAGGAGGGGAGGAGGGGGAGGAGGAGGGGGAGGAGGAGCCCAAGCGCCTGGGCGCCCTCAGCGCCCAGGCGATTGCTGTACACCAGCAGCTCCCGCAGGCCGGCAGCAGCGGGCAGGCTGGCAGCGAGCGCCCTCGCGCCCTCTGGCCCGATGCCGTTGTGCTGGAGGCCCAGGGCGGCGAGTGGCCCCTCGGCGAGGAGGCGGGCCACCTCGGCACGGCGGGGCCGCGGGCTGCGCGCGGACAGCCGCGCCGTGCTCTGGCGACGTGTCCGGCCTCGAGTGTCCGAGGCGGGGAGGTGTCCACGACCCCAGACCCCCGACGTCATGAATTTTTCATGACGTCGACCCCCAGCGGTCTGGACCCATCCCCCGGGACCGGTTTTTCGTCCTGAGTCGTTTTTTGACGGTCCCGAGGGCCGGTAAGGGCCCCCAGAGGCCAAAAATAATAAAAAACACCTCCCGTCGTGAATTTTTCATAACTCGAGGGGGTCTGGGACCGCCGCCCGGGGGATCGATCCTCGGGGAGCCCGGCGGGCGGTGGAGCACGGCTATGTCTTCGGGCCCCCGGGGGCCGAGCCCTCTGCCTGCTGCATCCACCGCTCGCGGGGGGCCCAGGGCGTCGGTTCCCGGGCGGTGGGTCTGGGTGAGTCCCCGCCTCGCGACATCGTGTCGGAAATGCACCCCCAGGGCGATGAGAACAAGTGGGGCGGGAATTTCCGCAACAGGGGGGGGCGGAGACAGCGGCGGCAGAACAGACGGCAAGGGAGCGCCGCGCCCATGGGGCGCTCCGCGCCCCAGGATTGGGGCGTTGATCGCGGCGAGCGAGGGGGGGGGAGTGCGAAGGAGAAGGCCCGCTCAGAAGGTGGCGGGGCTTCTCAGAAGCCCCCCGGCCTTCTGAGAGGTACTCTGTGTCGTCGGGGACGGCTTGGACAACTTCTGAGGAGGAGGAGGAGGAGGAGGAGGAGGAGGAGGAGGAGGAGGAGGAGGACGGGGGCCTTCTGAGCTTTCTCAGAAGGCCCGCCCCCTCTCACTTCCCCCCCGGCCGGACGAGGCCGCCGAGCCGAGACCGCCCCAGACTGCCTCGGGGGCCTGTTGAGGCCAGCCAGGGCTACCCGGGGGGGGGAGGCCTGCGAGCAACCCCCAGACCCCAGACCCCCGACGCCGTGATTTTTTCCACAACGTCGACCCCCATGAGGTCTGGACCCCTTCACCAGGACCGGCTTTTCATCCTCAGTCGCTTTTTGACGGCCCCGAGGCCGGATAAGGGCCCCCAGAGGCCGAAAATCATGAAATGCCTCCCGTCGTGATTTGTTTCTCAGCGCGAGGGGGTCTGGAACCCCCGATGTCGTGATTTGTCCTCGTGGAGGTCTCGGCCCAGTCCCTGGGACCGGCCTTCCGTCCACGGTCGTCTTCTTGACGCTCCCAGCGAGGCACCCAGAGGCCATACAGTCGGACTCGATTGGACAGGACACGCGAGAAGACACAAGACCCTTCCGAGGGCCACTCTGCCGCAGGAGAGTCGGAAGCATGGGTCGCGAGACACAGGACACAAAAGGGTACCCTTGACTTGGCAGGGTCGACCTGCTAGTCTGGGCCGACTGCAGTAGACGTCGGAGGGCCGGGGGCCGCGCGCCGCCCGAAGCCCCGCCACCTCGGCGGCACCCTCGTCGCCCAGGTCGAGGTCCCCGGCCACCCGCACGGCGTCCGCGGCAGAGGCCCGCCTCTCGAGAGACGAGTTGTGGATGCCATGACAGTGGACACTCTAACAGTCCGACCATGGAATTTAGAATGCGTTGAACATGTAGGAAACATGTTCTAAACATGTTTCAAACAAGTGTTTTACACGTTTGAAGCATGTTTAACACATGCTTTAGACATCTGAAAAAATGATTTGGCAATGCGCTTCCTCTCCATTGATCGATCGTCCTCCACGAGAGACAAGCGATCCTGCCTCGCTTTGGACCGCCCTCGCTTCCGAACGGGAGCCCAACGATACCACGCCACCCGTGGGGCCGCCCACAGATGTCACGCTGCTCGACGAGGAGCCCAGACCCCCTCGGGGCACGAGAGAAGCAGGACGTCGGGTTGTTCGCGACCTTCGGCCTCTGCGGGGCCCTCGCCGTGCCCTGGGACCGTCCAAGAAGGGACTCTGGATGGAACGCCGCCCCCGCGGAGGGGCTAAGACCTCTGAGCCTGGACGTCAGGAGCACTCCTGACGTCCCCAGACCCCCGACGTCGTGATTTTTTCACGACGCGACCCCCAGAGGTCTGGACCCCTTCCCCGGGACCGGTTTTTCGTCCTGAGTCGTTTTTTGACGGTCCCGAGGCCCGGCGAGGGCCCCCGGAGGCCGAAAATAGCGAAAAACCTCCCGTCGTGATTTTTTCACGACGCGAGGAGGTCTGGGCTGACGTCTGGAGTCTGGGAGGCAAGAGTGGCAAGGCTTCGGGCTGCGCGCAGACAGCCCCCCCAGGTGTAGGCCCCTCGAGCAGCCCCTGCCGGCCTCCACGGGCCCTGCGCGTCTCGTCTGGGCTGGTCTCAACCCCTCCCAAAGGCGGCGCCAGGGAGTCGAGACCGCCCCAGACCTCCTCGCGTCGTGAAAAAATCACGACGGGAGGTTTTTCGCTATTTTCTGCCTCTGGGGGCCCTCGCCGGGCCTCGGGAGCGTCACAAAACGACTCAGGACGAAAAACCGGTCCCGGGGAAGGGGTCGGGACCTCTGGGGGTCGCGTCATGAAAAAATCATGACGTCGGGGGTCTGGGCTTCAGACTACTCGGGGGGGGCTGTTGAGGTCAGCTGGGGCGACTCGGGGGGGCCCGTGGAGGCCAGCCGGGACAACCTGAGGGGACTGTCTGTGCGCAGCCCGAGGCCTCACCAGGCATCCAGCATTTGGAAGAAGAAGAGCGGCAGGAGGAGGAGGATGAGGAAGATCAGACGGAGGTGGAGGACAGGAGGAATGCTTAAGCGGATGGTTTTTCTGGTCATGACCCGGCTCTCCGGTGGCCGTTCGGGGCGATCCGGGCACCCCCGAAACGCCCTCTCGACGAGGCGCAACTGCTGGAAAGCATCCCGAGGCCTGAACGCCGCAAGGAACCGACGAAAACGCCCGAAAATCCACACAAATACCACCCACCCCGAGGATGCTTTGTCTCCCCAGGGGGGCGAACGCGAGGTAGGCAGTTCACCCCCTGAGCCTGAGGGCGTTCGAGGCCGCCAGGCCTCGCAGGCGCCGCGCGGCGGGGGAACCCTCGGCCGGGCATCCTGCGTGCATCACCGACGCCGCCGACGACGACGACGCCGCCGACGCCGACCACGATGACGCCGACGCCGACGACGATGACGACGACGATGACGACGATGCCGACGACGACGACGCCGACAACGCCGACGTCGACGCCGACGTCGACGACGACGACGACGACGACGACGAAGGCGACGACGACGACGACGAAGGCGAAGACGACGACGACGACGACGAAGGCGACGACGACGACGAAGGCGACGACGACGACGACGACGACGACGAAGACGAGGACGACGCCGCCGCCGACGGTCGACGACGACAACGATGACGACGACGACGGCGGTGGCGACGACGACGCCGATGATGATGCTGGCACCCACGACGGCGACGACGAGGACCACGGCGACGACAATGACGACAGCGACGACGACGCCGACGACGACGACGACGGCAGCTGCGGCGGCGGCGACGACGACGACCTTCGGCTGGGCAGCCTGCGAGCAAGATCCCGGTCACGCTGCTGCCCTGCTTCAGGGCCTCGTAGAGGCGGGCACAACCCGTGTCGGTCAGCGAGTTTGAACGCAGGTCGACCGGGAAGACGAGGATGAGGAGGAGGAGGAGGACGAGGAGGAGGACGACGACGAGGATGACGACGAGGAGTGAGGAGGTGAAGGAGACGGAGAGGAGGAGGAGGAGGAGGAGGAGGAGGAGGAGGAGGAGGAGGAGGAGGAGGAGGAGGAGGCGGAGGAGGAGGACGACGAGGAGGACGACGAGGAGGAGTGAGGAGGAGAAGGATAGGAGGAGGAGGAGGACGAGGAGGAGGAGGAGGCGGAGAGACGACGAGGAGGACGACGAGGAAGGAGAGAGGAGAGGAGGAGGGAGGAGGAGGAGGAGGAGGAGGAGGAGGAGGAGGAGGAGGAGGAGGACGGGGAGGAGGAGGAGGAGGGGGAGTGAGGAGTGAGGAGTGAGGAGTGAGGCAGGAAGAGTGAGGGGTGAGGAGTGAGGAGTGAGGAGTGAGGAGGAGGAGGAGGAGGAGGAGGAGGAGGAGGAGGAGGAGGAGATCAGGGGCGACCGTATTTTCCAGCAGCCTCTGCAGGGTCTTAGCCTCTATTCCAGCAGAGCGTGACTTGCAGTGGCGAGGCACTCTGTGCTTTTCTTGGGAAGAAGCGCGGCGCTGGGCGCGGCAAGCGTGATCACACGCAGCTTGTGATAGAAGTGAAATTCAATGGCGGTGCGCTTCACCGTGGCAGGTGTGGAGTGTTCTGAAATTGCGTGCTGCTCCGATGTCCCAGGGCCAGTGCGGGCGAGGGGGTCAGGCTAGAGGAACGAGCGAGGAAGAGCCAAGAAGTGGAGGAGGCGTGGGGGAGGAGGATCGAGGAGGAGGAGGAAGAGGAGGAGGGGGAGTAGAAGGAGAGGGAGGAGGAGGAGGAGGAGGAGGAGGAGGAGGAGGAGGAGGAGGAGGAGGAGGACCAGTTTAAACCCAAGGCCCATCGACGATGTTGCACTAAACCCTCCAAGCTCCCTCTTCATAGCCCCTACAGGAATCCATTTTCGCTGAAGAAAGTGCCCCGTTGGAAAACCACCCTCTGAAAACCTTCAACTGTGCCAAAACACCACTCCTGGGATTTCAACGCCACGAATCACCGTTATTATTGCGTCTTGACGCTCCTGAATCGCACCAGGACGCCATTCCTGGGACTTCAGCACCACGAGTGAACGTAGCTGTTGCGCCCAGGCAGTCCGACATCGTGCCAAAACGCCAAGTGTGGGACCTTCACCATGAGAATCGCCGAAACTGCCAACGAATGGGCGCGGCGCTAAGGCGAGAACCGCATGTCGAAAAGCACCCTCCAACCGTGAAGCTCCCGCAGGTTTTCACGACGAGTGCGCGCGACGCTAAGGCGAGAATCACATGTTGAAAACGAGCCGCCCTCCATCTGCGAGGCTCCTGCAGTGTTGAAGAACGGAAGCGCGCGGCGCAAAGGCGAGAACCACATGTTGAAAACGGCCTGTCTTGAATCCGTGAAGCTTCGGGCGCGCGCGGTGCTGAAGCGAGAGCCACGTCTTGAAGACGACCTGTCCTCATCCCGTGAAGCCCTTGCAGAATTTGTATCACGGATGTGCGCAGCGCCAAGTTGAGAGCCACGTTTTGAAAGCGACCCACCCTGCATCTGGAGGGACGACACACGACTACTCTCGACGACGTGGAGGTTAAGGGGGGGAGAGGAGGAGGAGGAGGAGGAGGAGGAGGAGGAGGAAGAGGAGGAGGAGGAGGAGGAGGACCCTGCATTTGGCAAGCTGCCTCAGGATCATACATTATGAGGTGGTCTCGAACGAAACGCCCCGCCCGCCCTTCCGATAGGCCTCGAGGTGCGACAGGGAAGAGTTATGTAGAAATAATTAGAACGGATGATGATGATGATGATGATGATGATGATGATGATGATGATGATGATGATGATGATGATGATGATGATGATGATGGATGATGATGATGATGATGATGATGATGATTGATGATGATGATGATGATGACGATGATATGCTGCTGATGATGATGATAAGGAGGAGGAGGAGGAGGAGGAGAGGAGGAGGAGGAGGAGCGAGGAGAGTGAAGGAGGAGGAGGAGGAGGAGGAGGAGGAGGAGGACAGCGTACAGGGGGAGGAGGAGGAGGAGGAGGAGGAGGAGGGAGGAGGAGGAGAGAGAGGGAGGAGGAGGAGGAGGAGGAGGAGCGAGGAGGAGCGAGGAGGAGCCAGGAGTGAGGAGGAGGAGGAGCGAGGAGGAGCGAGGAGGAGCCAGGAGTGAGGAGGAGGAGGAGGAGGAGGAGGAGGAGGAGGAGGAGGAGGAGGAGGAGGAGGAGGAGGAGGAGCGCGCAGGTCGACCAGCGCCAGGTCCCGCCTGTGCGCCAGCGCGCCCGCGACCGCACCCGCGGCGGCGTCCGTGAGGCCGCGCCCGCGGAGGTCGCACGCCGAGCCGGTGGCGTGCGCGATTGCGTTCGTGGTGAGGGCCAGCTCCAGGTCGGCAAGGGTTTCCTGGTCTTGGAGCCAGCTGAGGGGCTGAGGTGGCCCAGCCCTGGACTCCGGTCAGCAGAGAGGGGGAGAAGGGGCCCCCTCATCGCCAGGGCTGGGCGCGGCTCGAAAACTGGCCAGTTTTGACCCTGGTAGGGGTCTGTTGTTTTTTTCCACGCAAAAACACCACGAGTGACACGACCACATCGCGAACCAAAAGGTCTCCAGGCAACCTGAAACACCGCAAAAAGGCCTGCAGGAGGCAAACATCATGCTATGAAGCGTGGCCCGAATCACAAACCGACAATGAAGCTGCGACCAGAGCGAAGAGGTCGGCGAGGGTCTCCGGAAATTGGGGTCATGAACAAATCATGGCGTGGGGCGGGGTCGCTATTTCCGGCCTCCCCTTACCGGCCCTCCCGACCGTCCAAGCTCGGCTTCACGCAGGAGTGACCCTGGGTAAGAATCATGACCTTTGGTGCGCGGCTTTTTGGGGGGCCGCGGTGGGACCAAACACAGGCGCGCAAGACGCTACTACAGCATCGCATTCGGCGACCGGGGGACCCCATTGGGCCCGCATCAGAGGTCACTCCAGGCGAAAGGTCACCCGCACGTCAAGCCGATAAGCACGACTCGGGATGGAAACCCGGCCCCGGGGAATTGGTCCACACCGCCAGGGGGGCCGCGTCGTGGACACATCACTACCTCGGGGTGGTCTGCCCCGACTCCGGATCCGCCCTATACTTTGGGGAAATTCGTAGGTAGGGCCTGGAATTGCCGCCCTACTTTTCAAGCCCCGCTGGTGCCAATTTCCGCCCTGCTTTTCTGTTGCTGTTTCCGCCCTGCCTCTGTGGATTTCCGCCCCACTGTATGTTGGGTGCAGAAATTACCGCCCTACTTTTTCGGCCTCTTATCGGTGGATTTCCGACGCAACTGTAAGTTGGAAAAACAGCCGACATAGGGCGGATCCGGAGTCAGGGGTGGGTCTTGGAGCCGGCTGGCGGGGTGAGAGGAGGCCCGGCGCTGGCTCCGGCCACCAGCAAGGGGTGGGAGGAAGGAGGGCCCCTCGTCGCCACGGCCGGACGCGGCGCAAGAAACTCTTCCATCTCGACCCCTCAAAATCCATCTGGGACCTCCCGACGCGGAGCGGGAGGGCCCAGCCGCGAAAGACACGCTCCCCAAATCCGCCGATCCGGCGTGTGAGTTTCTGAGAGCGTGGGCTTGAGCTCGCTCAAGCTTCGCTCTGCGGGGGGGGGGACCTCATTTCCGACCTAATTCAGTGCTTTGGGGGGGGGCCTCATTTCCGACCTAATTTTTCCGTGCTTTGGGGGGGGGGGACCTCATTTCCGACCTAATTCAGTGGCTTTCGCCCCCCCACCCCCCCCCCCCCCTCCCCGAGCGGAACACCCAGCCCCTGCAGAACGCCCCCTCCCCTTCCCTGCACACAGCCCCCTCCCACCCCTGCAGAGCGGACCTCGCCTGTAGCCCCCCCGCCCACACTGCACAGCGAACCCCCCCTCCCCCCTGCACCCCTCCCCCCTGCAGCAGCCCCCCCCCCCCCCCTGCAAGAGCGGACATCCTCCCTGCAGCCCCCCCCCGCCCCTGCAGAGCGGCCCCCTCTCTCCCAGCTCCCCCCCCTCTGCAGAGCCCAGCACCCTGCCCTCCTGCAGCTCTCCCGGTCCCCCCCACCCCTTCAGACGGGACCGCCCCCCCCCCCCTCCCTGCAGCCCAGCCCCCCCCGCCGCTGCAGAGCGGACCCGCCGTGCACCCCCCCCCCCCCTGCAGAGCGGACGCTCCCCCCTCCCCCCCCCCCCCCGCCCCCTGCAGAGCGGACCCCGCCCCTGTAGCCCCCGCCCCACTGCAGAGCCCCCCCCCCCCCCTCCCCCGCACCACCCCCCCCCCTGCAGAGCACCCCCTCCCTTGCAGAGCGGACCTCCTCCCTGCAGCCCCCCCTCCTCCCTCCTCCCCCCCCTCTGCAGAGCAGACCCGCCCTCCCCCTCCTCCCAAAGCGGACCCTCCCTGCAGAGCGGACCGCCCCCCCCCTGCAGCCCAGCCCCCCTCCCGCTGCAGAGCGGACCCCGAGCTCCGTGCAGCCCCCCCCCCTGCAGAGCGGACGCCCCCCGCTCCGGTGGCCCCCCCCCCCCTGCAGAGCAGACTTCCTCTCCTGCAGCCCCCCCCTCCTTCAGAGCGGACCACCCCTCTCCCCTGCAGTCCCTCCCTCTGCCGAGCGGACTCCCCCTGCAGAACAGACCCCCTCCCCTGCCCTCTCCCCTGCAGCATCATCCTGATCATCATCTTGCGGAGCGCCCCAGATCGGCGGCACTGGCCGGAGGTCACTACAATAAGAGATGTCATTCAGAAAATGGCCATTTGGGGAGCTCGGGTACACTTCCCCCCATCCCCTAGAGGCACCCACAAGGTCCCTGAGAGCGCCCAGATGGAAAATCACACGTTTCAGGTTCCCCTAATTTTCACCCTAGAACCGTTCCAGGGTGATTCTGGAACCTCAAACGGGTCGATGCCCGACCCTGGGGAGGGGTCTGGGGACAGATGCTGAGCAAGTTCTGAACTCTTCGCGCAACCGGTCCACCCGGCAAAGATGCCCAGAGGAGTTGCCTCGATCAGGGGAGTGGGCAGCACACAGAGGAAGGGTCGCCCAGTTGAGGTCTTGGAGCGAATTGGGAGCCTCTTGACGGTCCCGGGGGCCTCTTGGAGCGTCTTTGGTGCGTCGGGGAGCCTCCTGGGCGCCTGTTAGGGGTCTCTTGGGAGCCTCTTGGAGGCCTGTTGGGCGCATCTTGGGGCCTCCTGGGCGCCTCTTGGGACCCGATCCAAAAAGATGAGAGCTCCAATTGCGGCCCCCCTTAGGAGCCCCCAAAGTCGCCTCTTGGGCCCCTCTTGGGGCGCTCTTGGAGCGCTCTTGGGCGCTCCATCTTGAGGCATCGGAAGGCCATCGGAAGCAAAAATGCGAGAAGGCAACATTCGTTGCAACATTTCTGCAGGACTCTGGCCTCTTGGCGGCCTCCATGGGAGGCTCCGTGGCCACGCGGAACTGTCTTAGCGGCGGTCTTGGGGCCTCTTGGAGCGGTCTTGGGAGCCATCTGGGCCCATCTTGGGCCATCCTGTACGCTCCAACGACCCGCGAAGCCCCCCCATCCATGTCCAGGAGAGGGGCAGGGGGAGAGGCAAACCCCTCCCCGCAGGGGCAGAAAGCGGGTTGGCAGAGGCAGTTCTCTAGACCACCTATAAGCCCAGAGGGTTTGTGGATTTGTCTTCCCCACCCCCCCCTGACACATTCTCGGAGCTTGTCCAGCTCAGAACCGAGCTCCCAACCGCCTCCAACCCAGACCCCCGACCTCATGATTTCTGCCATAACATCCCCATTCCCCGGGACCGGCTTCTCATCCCTAGTCGTTTTCTGACGGCCCCGGAGCCCGGCGAAGGCCCCCAGAGGCCAGCACGAAGCAGCAACCTGCCGTCGTAATCTCTCCGTGGCGCGAGTCTTTGAGCATCATGTGGAGACCGTCAGAATGTAGTTCCGGCAAGATAACTCCGTGCACGGTTAAGCGCAGGTGGGATGTGAGACGCCCGGAAGAGGTACAGACAACAGACTTGGGCATTTTCTTAGGGTGGAGGGCTCAGGGTGGAATCCAGATGAGCTTTGGTACATCGAAAATCAGTCCGTCTTGTGATTCACCTTTTGCAGGTTCAAGCCTCGAAAACAATCGAAACGGCACTTCAGATTTCACCCCTGATCGCTCTCTTTTCATCATGCTTTGGGTTGAAGGGCCGTGCTGGCGGCACGCCGCGAGCGCTGCACCTCGGCGGCAAGCCCGGGAACACAGCATCGGAACTGCACCCTCGAGGAGGGGGCGCCTCGAGCGGGGCCGGATCCTCGATCCTCGATCGTCGACCTCCTCGACCTCCTCGGTCTCCTCGGTCTCCTCGGTCTCCTCGATCGCTCCTCGATCGATCTCCCAGGTCTCCTCGGGCTGCTAGATCGCTCCTCGGCCGATCCTCGACCCCCTCGACCTCCTCGATCCCCTCGACCTCCTCGATCCCCTCGACCTCCTCGATCCCCTCGACCTCCTCGATCCCCTCGACCTCCTCGATCCCCTCGATCCCCTCGATCTCCTCGATCCCCTCGATCTCCTCGATCCCCTCGATCTCCTCGATCCTCGTGTTCTTCTTCATCCTGGATCCTCGCTCGCGTGGTTCGCAGCCAGGGAGAGCTCCGTGACCCGCGCGCCCCTGGCCGCCGCCGCCAGGGCGCCGCAGGCGGCAGCGGAGAGGCCGTTGCGGCGGAGGTTCAGGCTGCGCAGCGCCTGCGCCTGCGCTGCAGTCGGGAGGCAGCTCCTGCAAGACGAGCCCTCTCGACCTGCAGCCCCAGACACGACCGCGCCGCTGAAGACTCAGGGACGGGACTCGGGCTGGCCGTGTTCGGCCCCCTGGGGGGCCCTCGCCGCCCAGATGGTCTGGTACCGGAAATTTTCGGTAGCGATTTCGACGCACCCCGAATTTCGGTAGCGACCAGATCTTCGTTTCAGGGCGTTGAAATAACGGATTTCAGAACGGTCTGATACCGGTATTGGGCGCTACCTTTCGGTATTTCGGTGGCGACCGATCTCTGCGGAGCGCTACCGGAAATTTTCGGTAGCGGACCATCAGGGCGGGCCTGGAGGCCGTCCACGAACGACTCGGGATGAGAAGCCGGTCCCGGGAAAAACAGGACGTCGGGTCCTCCGGGGACCCCGCCCGCAAAACGCCAGGGAGTCGAACGTCTGGGCCTCCCGCACCCTCCGGTCGCGCGCGGGCGCCGGTCCTGGAGCCCGCTTTTGGCTTTCTTGCTCGCGGCAACTCCCATGGTCGGTCTGCAAGCCCTGGCCTCCCCCCCTCGCCTCCCCCTGGTGGCGTCACGCTTCACGCCGGCGCCGTCTGGGGATCATAGCCATCCCCGGGCACTCTCACACGGCGCCGACGCGAATCGTGACGTGACCGGCCCTCGGGTCACGCCCGTGATCGCCAGCTCTAGAGAAGTGCCAGGACAAGATCGGGCAGGGATAATTAATTCGGGAATCCCGGCGGTTCTGGAGGGTGATTCGGGCGCCGTGGCTTCTGAGAGCGTTCCAGAGCGCTCTGGAACGATTTATCCCTGTCCTACAGGCTGGATAAAGCCCAGGATTAAGCCGGATATCCGATGGGATTCAACCGAACTAACGGGATTAAGCTGGACGACGCGGGATTAGGCCAGATTAGGCCGGTTCTCGACAGGGGATATGCCAGCGCCGATGCAGAATTTGACCCCCCAAGGGTCGCAGACCCCCCCCCCTCATGATTGCTTCATGACGTCGACCCCCAGAAGTCTCGACCCATCTCCCTGGGCTGGCTTTTCATCCTGAAACGTTTCTCGACGGTCCCCGGGCCCGGCGAGGGCCCCCAAAGGCAGAACATCGTCGAACACCGACCGCCGTGATTTGCTCATGACCGCGCTGCCCTGGCGTCCAGGAGTGCCGCCGCCGAGGGAGCGTCCCTCGGTGGAGGGGACAGAAGCCGCGGAACGCGGAGGGAGCAGAGAGGCAAGCCGGGCGCGCTGGCACCAGGTCTGACATCCTAAACCTCCCCTCCCATCCGATGGCGCTGATGTTCTCGCCATCCGTGGGCGCGTGGCGCAGCCGACCTGGAACTCCGCAAAAAAGACCCCCCTATCGTGCTGTGCGATGTCGGAACCACAGGGGAACCTGGGGGACCTGTGCGACCTGGGCGACCCCTGCCGCCTGTCGGACCTGTGGAACCTGTAGGGCATGCGAGACCTGCGGCACCTGTTGGACCTGTCAGACCGGCGGTGCCTCTGGGACGACCTGTGACACTCGTGGGTCTCGTGGGACCTGTGGGACCTGTGAAGCCTGCGTGACCCGTGAGACCTTTGAGACCTGTGAGACCTTTGGGAGCTGCAAGACCTGTGGGATCCAGGAAAGTGGCCCACGCTGTGGCGGGAGCGCCATTCTGAACGACGGCAGCACAGCGCCGATCCGAGAATGAGGCCGACACTGTAGCGTGAACGCCGATTTTGAAAAACTGAAGCCATCGAATCACAGAAGAACATATGAAAAGCCAGTTCGCGAAAATCCGGTGTAAAAAACGCAACGCGGAGAAAGAGCGAACACTCTCAGGACATGTTCGGGGGAGAGAAGCGAGTAGTTCTCAGATTCCCCAAACAGTGCTTGCACTCAGGGATTCATATTTGTTCTCAAAAAAGGAACTGGCCCTGTCTGGCGGTCTGGCGGCTATGTTGTCGCCGTCGCCGCCTCGTCGCCGCCCGTCGTCTGCGCCTGTCTGGCGGTCTGGCGGCTATACTGTCGCCGTCGCCGCCCCGCCGCCGCCTCGCATAGATGGCACCACAGAGATTGCACCGCATCGATTGTACCACATAGATTCTCCTTTCTAAAAAAAGAATAGACTCTACCCCCCCCCCCGACTTATCGCTTCCCCCTGGGATAATATGATTTCACAAATTTTCGGCACACTCGTCCATCCTAAATATGAAATCATACCATCCCAGGCAGGCCGGGTTCCCCCCCCTAGGTTCCCTTGTAAAAAACACTATGCGG
>CAUYUJ010002906.1:2500-10000 GCA_963575745.1 Prorocentrum cordatum | reverse complement strand
CCCGAGAAAGCCCAGGAGGCTCTTCGAGAGGCCGCCATGGCGGCCGACGGGGGCCCCAATATGACCTCCGCGAAAGCACCGCGGGGCAATGCGTACATGCTGGCTATCCCCGGGGCCCCGTCGGTCCCGCGCCGCTGCGTAGATCGTGGAAGACAGGCGCGCGCCCAGCGCGCGCCGCTGACCTGCTGGGGGCCGCTAGGAGGAGCGAGCCGCCCTCAAATGCGCGCGGGCGGGGTGAGGCGGGGGCGGGGGCGACCTGAGAACCTGCGACGCATTTCGGATGGATCGGCGACGACCCATCAGACGTGGGACGCAAGCCTTCCTGGGCCGCGCGGGGCCACGCCTCCGATCGGCAGCGATGCGCTGGCAATTCGAAGTCGACGCCCACCTTTTTTGAAGTCAACAGCTAGAAAGTCTTCGTCGGAGGGATTAACGACGCCCAGGCACCATCCAAGAGCTGCCGGGCAGGATTGCGCCAGATTCGCCAGGGGTGCATGGGGGCTTGGAGCGCCCCTGCTCCCTCCCCCCCCCATCCCATCTATGCCCCCCGAGGGCCCTCGGCGAGGGTGCGCCGCGCCTCGCGGCCACAGAAGTGCAGCAGGCTACGCGGCAAGTTCGCGGCGGGGCGGACGGTGCCCCGACGCGTCGCCCAGAGCTGCGTCCGGTCGCCGACAACCTGGGGCACGCCGAGAAACGATTGATTCTGCCGCGCAGACAAGAGAGAGCGACCCTGACAATTTGGTCCGCGCGGTGGGCCCCCACGGGGCCTGGCTGAGCCCGCGCGGGCCAAATTTGGTCCGCAGGATGGGCCCCCACGGGCCCTGGCAGAACCCGCGCGGACCAAATTTGGCCGCACGGTGGGCCCCCACGGGCCCTGGCTGAGCCCGCGCGGACCAAATTTGGCCCGCACGGTGGGCCCCCGCGGGCCCCGGCAGAACCCGCGCGGACAAAATTTGGCCCGCGCGGCGGGCCCCCACGGCTTCCGGTCGAGCCCGCGCGGGCCAAATTTGGTTCTTGAGCTCCCACGGGCCCCGGTCAAGCCCGCGCGGACTCAATGTGGTCCGCGCAATGGGCCCCTGTGGGCCCCGGCCGAGCCCGCGCGGACGAACTTTGGCCCGCGCGGTGGGCCCCCGCGGGCCCTGGCTGAGCCCGCCCTGATTCCTCGGCGCCGCTTCGGGACCGCGCGCTTCCTTCAGCTTCCACACTCTGAAGCCCTCGGCGCGCCACATGTCCACGTCGCGCCGCCGCCAGCCGCGGCGCCGCGCGCGGCGCGACGCGGACACGGCGGGCACGCTGCTTAGGTCCAGGAAGCCCGCGCCCGCCCGCGCGAGGTCGAACTCCGCCCGCCCGCCCCCCCCCCACCCTCGGCTCGCCCCCGACCCTCATCCGAGGTAGTCTCGGCGAGCAGGGGGGGTCGGCGGACGGACATCGCTCCGCCGCGGCATCCTTGCGGGCGACGTGGATGAGCTTCTGCGCATCCAGCGCGGGCGGCGCCGCCAGGTCGGGGATCGGCGCCTCCCGCGCGAAGCGGCGCTTCCCGCGGGGGCCGCGCGCCACCTCGGCGAGGCGAAGAGGGGGGGGCCCTGGAAGAAGCGCCCCCGCGGATCTCGGCGCAACCCCGAGGGGCCTTCTCCAATTCGAACGGGCCCCAGCCAGCGGCCCTGGGGCCGGAGAAGAAAACGCAGCGAACAGGGGGGGAAGAGATCCATGGGGGCTCTGTCCCCCAAGGTCCCCCCAACCCCTTCCCGCCACCCTGTTCTTGTCCACGCCCAACCTGCCCCCAGGACTGGACTGGCCCCGGGACGTGCAGCATTGCCAGCTGTGCGCGGCGGAGGGCACGTCGTTCGCCCACGCCGCGTGCATGCGCGTCGCCAAGATGACGCCCGCGGGACCCCAGGCCTCCCAGATAGGGCGGGAGCACGCGGGTCGGCGGAGTCGCGTCGCGTCGCCGACCCATTGGCGACGCGGCGGATTTTCCCGACCCCGTTACTCCGACCCTGTTTTGGAGGCATCTCAGGAACGGACCGGTGCTGCTCGTTCAGCCTGTCACCGGCGCTCGCTTGCAGGCGCCTGGTGGGCCTGGCGAACGACGCGGCCCAGTCGAAGTTCAGGATCGCGCCGCTACGCACACCCCCCACCCCCCACTTCCGCCACCTGGAGCGGGTGTTAGCCTGGCTGCCGCCCCGCCGCTCCAGCGAGGACGGCGGCGAGGTTATCGCGCACTCACGGGAGCGATATGCAACTCCAAAACATCGGGGGGGCACGGCAGCCATTTGCCCCAATCCCACTGTCCAGGGGCGCCGCACTCATCGCACCAGGCCTGCGCCGAGAGGCGGAAGAGGAGAGGGGCCGCGGCCGTCGCCGCGGGGAGCTGTGGGAGAGGGCAGTCGAAGGGGGCGCAGGTCTCGAGCCGATACTCCGCGGACCCCAATGGCTCGCGGCCACCCCCGCGAACGTGGGCACGCCACCTCGCACGCTTCGTAACCCAAGGGGAGCTCCACGGAACGCCCCAATGGGGAAACACCCACGCGACCACGTTGGCACACCCCTTCCTTGACGTGCCCCGTGCTGACTGCCAGACTTCGCCCAGCAAAAAGAAAGCGGCAAGGTCTCGAAACGCGCAGACATCATGGGCTCGCGGCCACCTCCGCGAACATTGGCACGCCCCCTCACACGTTTCGTGGCCCGAAGGGAGCTCCAAGGAAGGCCCCAATGGGAACGCCCCCATGCGCCCACTCTGGCACACCCCTTCCGCGTTTCGTGCCCCATAGGGAACTCCGCCGAAGGCCCCAAGGGGAAAGCTTTCGCGCGCCCGCCCCAACACTCTGGCCCGCCTCTTTCACACTTGGGGAGCCCTCAATCACCCGCCCCCAAGATGTGGCGCCCCTTCTCTAATTGCGCGAGCCTCGCGCCGGAAACCCTTGCGAGCTCGACTGACCCTCTTCGCGGCGCCGCGGCGCGCGCGCGCCTCTGCCTTGGCCCCCGCCTACTTCTGCGCTACCAAGGGCGCAGCGCCGCGCCCGAAAGTCCCCGGAGGGACGCATAATCCGTAGAACTCTTACGTCTAGCCGCGTTCTACACAGATTCTGGCCCGAAGCGTACGTGTTCCGACTCTTCGAACTGCCGCAACTCTCGCGCGTGCCGCGGGCTGAACGCTCGCCTACTGATCCCCTATCAACGCAACGCCGCGCCCGAGAGTCCCCGGAGGGACGAATTACCCATAAAACTCTTACGTCTAGCCGTGTCCTACATAGATTCTGGCCCGAAGCGCGCGCGTTCCGACTCCTCGGACTGCCGCAACTCGCGCGCGCCGCGGGCTTCGCAACAACCTACTGCTCCGCCACCGCGGGCGCAACGCCGCGCCCGAGAGCCCCCGGAGGGACGAATAATCCAGATAATCATTACGTGTAGCCGTGTTCTACACAGATTCTGGCCCGAAGCGCGCGTGTTCCGACTCTTCGAACTGCCGCAACTCGCGCGCGCCGCGGGCTTAGCGCCCGCCTATTGCTGCGCCGCCACTGACGCAGCGCCGCGCCCGAGCCCCCGGAGAGACGAATAATCCACAATATTATTACGTAGAGCCGTGTTCTACACAAATACTGGCCCGAAGCCTGCATTTTCCGGCACGTCGAAGTGCCGCGACTCGCGCGCCCCGCTGGCATTCGCCCCCCCCGCGCTCCTTCGCCGCCACGAATGCAGCGCCGTGCCCGAGAGGCCCCGGAAGCACAAATAATCCATAAAATCCCTACGTCTAGTCGCGCGCGGCAAACATTTTCAACCAGGGGGGACCTCCGCCATCCAATATATTCCATAATTGGGAATAAATGGCAAAGGCGGATGTTTTCATGCTACGAAGTTGTGCTTGTTTTTTCTCCGCGAAATTGGCACGAAAAGCTGGCGCGCCTCGAAAATACAAACACTCGCGCCAGGGAAACGGCACTGGAGACTGGGGAGGACTTGCGCGCGCAGGGCGCGAGGGAAGGGAGAGGGGGCCGAGGGCGAAGAAGCGCGGAGGGCGGCGGCTGCTCGATCGGGGAAGGCGACGGGGGGGGGGCACTGGAGGCGGGGGGGCAAGGAAAACGCCGTCAGCGACGTTGAAGATGGAGAAGAGAAAGGAAGGAGGATGGCCAGAACCGCCCCCTCAGAATGGCTGGGGCCGCCCCTGTGGCGAACCAGCGATAAGTCCGAGACGCCGCTGCTCCGCCCGCGGGGGGGGGGCTGAGGAAGAGACCGTCGGGGGGGGGCGGATGCGCATCGGAGCGCTCGACCGAGCGCGAGCGGGGGGGGGCGCGCCCGGCGCGTGGAATGCCCCTCCCCCCCCCGCCCCCCGCCTCGCTACTCTCTCGCTTCCCCCCTCTGCTATCCGGCCCCCCCTACGCCCCCCCCTCCCCTTTTTTGTCGTTATCTTCTTCGGCGCAGAAAAAACCTTGCAGCTAGGCCGCACGGGTTGGTTTGCAGCGGTTTCCGGGGCCCCCTCGCCGGTTCGCCGCCCCGCGCCCCCCGCTTCCGCTTCAAGGGGCGCGCCGCGTAAAGGGCCCGCGCAGGCTTCGCCGCGAAGTCCCTCGGCCGGCGCAGGAGCCGCCGGCGCTCGCAGAGCACGTCTCCGAGGATTTCCGGCAGCCCCGCCAAGATGGCGGTCTTGTCGCCGCCGCTCAAGCGCACCAGCGGGGGCGGGGCCGCCGCGAGAAGCCCCTCCGTCGCAAGGGCCAGCGCCGTCTTCTCCAGGAGCGGCCACTCCTTCACCCGGAGCTGCGCAGCGCCCGCCCCCGAGCCCGAGGAGCGAATCAATCGCCTCCTCCTTGGAGCGGCGCTGGACTGCGACAGCGGACTTCAAGTCCGCCAGGCCGATCGCCCCGGGAACGCTGCCACAACGGTGTTCAAAAGTCACAGGATCAAAGGAAGCGGGGGCAATGTAGAAAAGGAACACGAGAGAAAATCATTCGCATGGGCATTAGTTGTCGCGGGCACGCGGGTCTCTAGCTCCTCGGGCGATACGCCCGCGACATCGTCGCGGCGGGGGCGCATTCTGGGGGCGCCCAGCGGCGACAACAGATGGGTCTGACATGGCGGGATAGATCCGTTAAGCGGACGCGCTACCTGCGAAGGACAATGGGCCCCTGCCAGCTGGCCGAAAGCAAAGGGCGGTCGGCGCGCTCTTTTTCACCTGCTAGATAGCGAGCAGCTTCGGACGAGCATGTCCGCGACAACTGCAATGCTGCTCGGCGGCAGAGTTGGCGGCGACAAAGAGGAGGCACGGAGTGAGCATTGCGACTGATCACAAAAACAAAAGCGGATTGCGCCGCAGGCCACTGGATACCCAGGCGACGCTCCGGCGGCCTCGAGATTTTTTTTTTTTTTTTTTTTTTTTTTGAAAACGGTTGTTCCACACGGGGCGGCCCTCCCGCTCCAGCTCGGCACGCACCTCCACCCTCCTCTTGCCCATGCCGAGCTTCTTGTGCGTGAAATCGCCCGAGTGGAGGGTCAGAGCCGCCGCCCATTCCAGCCTGTGGGCCAACCGGGGAAGGCGCCCCATGACTTCGTGGCGCTCAGAGAAGGAACCGCTCTTCTTCATCCAGGCGGAAGGCAAAGCGAAGCAGAAGCGAAGCAAGAAAATCAAGTCGCCGAAGTCCAGGGCCGACTCGTCGCTCGGGGCGGCCAAGCCGAAAAGCTCCCAGGTGAGAGGTAGGTTGGCGGCCGCGGGGGCTACCTCCAGGATGCACCGAGCGGCAAGAAGCAGGGCCAAGAAGCGGCGCAAGCTCTCTACATGGAACCGCCCGCGGCGCCGCAGAGGGAGCAGGCTCAAGATCGAGAACGCCATCACCGGAAGACTTCGCAAGAAGGCGCGCGGCCGAAAACTGACTGAGCACACAAACTATGCAATGATCATTGGTAAGCGTATCGGCGATCTTCCGCCAGATTCTCTCCCGCATCTCCTCCGCATCCTCTTCCTCGTGCCTCTTCTTCTCTCTGCCCGCCTCGTCTTCCGTCCGTCCGCCCCCCCCACCCCATCCCCCACGTCCGACCAGCTCCGCGCGGTCGGCCCTTGGAGGACCCATGCACCAAGCAAACCTGGGACCACGCAGCGGCCAACCTGCAATAGGCGAGCCATCCCTCTACTGCTCCGCACTCTTTTTCTCTTCCCCCAACCTCCCCTCTCCCCTTTGTCCCTCCCCTCTGGTCCTCTCTCCCTCCTCTCCTTTGCTCCTCCTCCCCCTCCTCGTCCTCAAGATCGTCTCAAAAGGCCCCCCCCGCCGCAAAGAATAAGCCAACGCCGTTGAACAACTAACGTTCTCAGTCCTGGTAAACATGCTTTCGATGAGCTCCCCAGCGGTCCGAAACGCAATAACAAAAGCTAATGGTTGCTCTAAGAACTCCTCAAGATCGCCTCAAGAAGTCCCCCTGGCCGCCAAGAACGGCCCAAGAAGTTTCCAAGACGGCCAAAACATACCAGGCTCGGACTACGACTCGGTTCTCCCATCCAGCATGGCGCTCGAGCCTGCCTCCGAACCCCCCAAAAAACCCACCAAGAGGCTCGCGGATGCCCTCAGCAACCCCCCAGGAAGGGGCTTCAGGGAGCCTCAAAAAGGTTCTCAGGCAGCCCCAACGAGGCCTCCGAAAAGTTCTAAAAACTACACACAAAAAACATACATATTTGATCAACGCTCAAAGGAGGGATCTCGGGATCCCGTTTTTGAGAGCATATGAAACATGCATGGAAGAAGCTGAGATCTTGAGTTCTGGTAGACATGCTTTCGAAGAGCTCCCCGGCGGTCCGAGGTACAATCAAAGAGCCACTGGTTGTCCCAACAACCCCTCGAGAACGCCTCAAGCTGTCCCCCTGGCCGCCAAGAGCGGCCCAAGAAGCCTCCGAGACGGCCAACAGATATGAGGCTCGGACTACGACTCGGTCCTCCCATCCAGCCTGGCGCCCGAGCCTGCCTCCGAGCCCCAAACAGGCGGCCAGGAGGCTCGCGGGGGTCCCCAGCAGCTCCCCAGAAATGCTTCAGGGGATTCTCAAAAAGGCTCTCAGGCAGCCCCGACGAGGCCTCCGAAAAACTCCAAGAACTACCAGAAAACAAAAAACATAACAAAAAAAAACAAAAAAAATAAACCATAGTTTGTTATATACTCTCAAAGGGGGGATCTCGAGATCCCCCCTTTGAGACTATGTGAAAAAAGTGTTGAAAAACTGACGTTTGGAGTCCTGGTAAACATGATTTCGAAGAGCTCCCTGGCAGTTCGAAATACAATCAAAGCTAATGGTTGTTCCAACAACTCCTCAAGAACGCTTCAAGATGGCCCAAGACGGCTCCGAGAGCGCCTCGGAGAGCCCAAGATGGCCTCCGAGATGGCTCAAGATAGCGCAACACCTCAAGATGGCTCCCAAGATGCTCCAAGAGGCCCCAAAAACGCTCCAAGACGGCTCCAAGAGGTCACCGAGACCTCCAAGGAGGCCTCCAAGAGGCCCAAACCCTTTAACAATCTAAAGAAAACCAATGG
>CAUYUJ010002905.1:42500-84349 GCA_963575745.1 Prorocentrum cordatum | reverse complement strand
CCTCCAAGATGGCCCTAAGAAGCCCCTCCAAGGCTTTTAAGAGGGCCCACAAAGAGCCCCCAGAGCGTCACAAGATGGCCCCAAGAGAGCTCCAAGAGGCCTCTTGGCTTCCAAGATGGCCCCGAGAGGGCCCCACGATGGCCCCAAGGGACTTCCAAAACGCTCCCAGAGCGAAAGATCGCAGAGGTCTTCATGTTGACTCCCATCGAGAGAGCAGATGAACCTGACGCCGGTCATCAGGACGTACGAAACGAAATAAGGAACATATCATGATGAACAAGCGCCTGTCAAAGCTGAACATGACGCGTCGTCGTCGTCGCCCCGCGCTTCCCGCGGCTGTTGGTTGCCAGTCGTCCTTCCCAGCTTGCTGGATGACCAGCGCGCGCGTCGTCGGTGCTCGCGCACCCCAGACAACGGTGGCACGACGAGCAACGACGGGCAACCACTCTGCCAAGGCAGCCCTGGCCACATACGACAAAAAATACAGACACTGCAGGCAGCGACAGGCGACCACACTCGACCAGGACGCTGCACATCCTTGATCAGGGCATCTCGCCTGGTATCTGTTTTTGGATGGGCTGGTGGGGACACTTTTTTGGTCGGCGGTTCCCAGGCAATGGTCAAGGAGCGAAAGCGGCGTCCGGGTGGCGGTACGGGGCTAATTTGCAAGACAATTGCCGCCAGAGTCGGCGGGCAAAGCTCGCATCTGCAAGACACTCTCGCAGTTTCACGTGCACAGAACAAAATGGCTGGTGGGGACACGCGAAGCGTCAAGGCTGTACTTACGAAGCGCGCTCTCGCCTGGGCTTTCCCTACAACTTACTCAGGCGCTGCGCTCTCGACGCCAAGGGATCGCGCTGTGGCACGAGACGCCCTTGGACCCGCCCGCCCGACCCGCCCGTCAGGGTCCGTCTACCAATCATCTTGGTTTTGTTTCGTCACCTTCTTGCTAAGTTCTCCTCGTCCTCAATCCTCATGTCTCCCTCTTGCTCCCCCCTCTGGTTGCCTGTCCCTTTCTTGGCTCTGTTCATTTATCATTTCTCCTTCCTCTTCCTACTTTTACAACTACGCGAGGAAAGGCAAGGAAGAACGACCCCCGAACGGGCACGATCAACAACGAAGAGGGCGGGTATCGAGAGTTTGGGGTATGTGTTTTCACCGGGGAAACGTAAGACTCGGGTACGGGGAACGCGGGTTGGCCTGACGTGGCCTTCATGAAAATAACGAAACCCAATCTGAAATTTGACGCGGTCTCTCGTTGCAGACATCATACGTAAACGGGACCGTCGAAACCCGGGCCGCGCTCGTCAAAAAACGTCGACCGACCCGAGAACCGGCTTACTCGAGTATTACGTTGTCCCGAGTTAAATGACACGCGAACATGAAACAGCGAGCAATCCAAAAATGAATCGTGTTATTATTATTGTTGTTGTTGAACTCTTGCTTCTGAACAATAATTGTTGCTGATCCCCCCTCACAGGTGCACGCTGTTTTTTTCTCAATCAAAGTGTGCCCCTCGACGCTCGCAGCCTGTTTTTTTGACATGGGAAGTCTTGGTGCTGGCCCCCCGGAGTATAACAACAACCACAACAACAACGGCTCTCGCCTAAGACTTCCTCATAATTTACTCAGGACCCCCGCTCCCTCCTGAGACGTCCTCACAATGTACTAAGGATCGGTGTTCCCGCTTGTGACTTCCTCGCAATTTACTCAAGACCCCCGCTCCCATGTGGGGACTTTCTCACAATTTACTCAGGATCGGCGCTCCCGCTTGAGACTTCCTCGCAATTGAACCAAAACTTCCTCGCAATTTGATCCAGACCCTCGCTCCCGCCAGAGAACCCATCACATTTGATTTAGGAATTGCGCTCCCGCCTGTGACTTCCATGCAGTTTATGCGGAATCCGCTTTCGACGCTCAGGAAACACGCTGCGCCAAGGACGCCGTCACAATTTACTTAGGAATCGCGCTCTCGCAATACTCAGGCATCCCGCTTGAATGTCCCACCCGCCCAACCCGCCCGTCACGGGATCGCCCGCCCGTCGTGGGCTTCCGCCCGAGACTTTCTCGAACGTTCATGCTCTTACCTTCCTGCTCTTCATCCCTTTCCCTCCTCCCTCCTCCATCCTCTCCTCCCTTCTCTCTCCCTCCTATCTTCCCTCATCATTATGCCTCTCTGCCCTATCCCCTCTCCCTCCTCTCCCTCCTCCGTACCCTCTCCTGCCTCCTCCCTCACTCTTTATATTTCGTTATGTCTCTCTCTCTCTCTCCTCTCTCTCTCCCTCTCTCTCTCTCTCTCTCTTCCCAACCTTTATGTTGTGTATGTATATATCTCTCTCTCTCTTTCTCTCTCTCTCTCTGCCTCTTATTAACCGCCCCTCCTCTTCGCTCCTTCTCTCCTGGCGTTTTCCGTCTTCCTTCGTCCCCCCCTCCCTTCCTCCCACTCTCCCTCGTTCTCCCCCCCTCTTTTTGCAGGGCCCACACCAATTACAATGACGGGTACATGTACGCCCACGAAAGATTGTCCGCCCTTTCAGGTTTGCCCGCCTGTCTAAGCCCGCCGCCCCCCGCAAACAGAAATAATCCCCCCAAAGGGGGTGTGATCGAAGACGCAAAGGGCGGGTATCGCGGGTGTGGAAATTCGTTTTGAATGACACACGGGCAAGTAAGAGCGAACAGTCTTAGAATGATTGATGCTGTTGTCGTTGTTGTTGTTGCAAATCGTCGTCGTCGTCGTCGTCGTCGGCGTCGTGGTCGTCGTCGTCGTCGTCGTCCTCGTCGTTGTCGTCGTCGTCGTCGTCCTCGTCGTCATCGTCGTCTTCGTCGTCGTCGTCGTCGTCGTCGTCGTCCCCCGCGACCTGCCTGCGACCCACCCCACGACGCACCCGCCAACCGCCCGCGACCCACCCGCGACCCACCCACCACCCGACCCGCTCGCGATCCGCCCGTGACCTACCCGCATCCCACCCACGACCCATCCACACGGGTGTGACAATAAGTCGGCGCCTGCGCCGGGATCGTTGTGCAATGTTTTGAAAGATAGGCGCCTGCGGCGGGTTTCGTCAAATGTGACTTCGGGCCTCACAAACTGCCGGCGACCCCCCCCGACACCAAACTCTTATCCGCAATTGCGGGGGCCATGGTACTGGGCAATGCACCAGCTTACCGGCAAAAGCATGCAAAAACAACAACGTAGTTCCCTGCATCTACGGATAACAGGGGGTGGCGGGGTCGCCGGCAGTCATCGAAGTTCTGAAGAAGCCCGCCGCAGGCGCCGATTTGTTTTACACGTTACACAACGAGCCCGCTGCCGGCGCAGATTCTTCATCAAGCCAACGTGGGTGGGTCGCGGGTGGGTCACGGGCTGTGTCGCGGGTGGGTCGCGGGGTGGGTCACGGGATGGGTCGCGGGGGGGGCGTGGGTGGAGTCGCGGTGGGGTCACAGGGGAGACGACGACGACGACGACGACGACGACGACGACGACGACCACGACGACAACGACGTCGACAACGACAACACCAACACCAACAACAGCAACAACAAGAACAAAATCAACAACAACATCAACAATATCAACATCACCGTCAACAACAACATGTTGATAGTGTTCGTTCTTACTCGCACGCGTGCCATTCGAAACAAATATCCCAACCTCTCGATACCCGCCCTCTTCGTCTTCGAGTGTGCCCCCCCTTGGGGGTGTATCTGCCTTGCCTACCACGTGTAATTCGTGCAGCCCCTAAGGCAGGGGAAGAGAGGATGGATGGAAATAAGAGGGAGAAGGATGGAGCCCAGGATTCGCAGGGGGGGGGCTCGGAGCAGAAACTACGTGACAGAACCAGACGGACTGATCGGGAGGGTAGACCCTAACAGGCGGGTCGGGAAGGAGGGCCCAATCGGCCAGATCAAGCAGACGGGTTGCTGAAACGTGAGTGCTGCATGACTTGCGAGTAGGTCTCGAACGATCGCGAGATCCCCCAGTGATTCGCAAGAAAAAAAGCGAGAGCGCGATGCCTGAGCGTCGAGAGCGCGGCATTTGAATACATCGCAAGGAAGTTCCACGCGAGAGCGCGACCCCTTCACACATTGTGAGGAAGTCCATCGCGAGAGCGCGATGTTGCAATCACTTTTGACGAAGTATCCGGCGGGGGGCCGCTGTTGTTGTTGCTGCTGTTGAATGTTAATTACTGACGAATTATTATTGTCGGACCCCCCCAGACGCACTGCCGCTCTCGCCTCGGCGCCCGCTACATTCTCATTGATAGTGAGGCTCACGCTCGAGCTGTTGGGGGGTGCGCCACAACGGCCCCCCAAACAACAACAGCGCTCCCGCTCGAGACTTCTTCCTTTATACTGAGGGCTGGTGCTCTTGCTCGCCGCCGAAAGCCGCCGTCCCAACAAAACCAGCGCTCCAGCTCGAGACGTCCTCCCGTTTTACCTTGGACTGGCGCGCTACTCTTTATCTCATCGGCGCCGCCCCCAGCAACAACAAATCTCCAGCTCGAGACTTCCTCCCTTTTTTACTCAAGGCGGTGCTCCTCCTCGCCGCCGAGAACCGCCGTCCCGACAAAACCTGCGCTCCCGCCCGAGACTTCCTTCGGTTTTACCTTGGACTGGCGCCCTACTCTCTTTTGAATTGGCGCCGCTCCCAGCAAGAACGCTCCCGCTCGAGACTTCCTCTCTTTTTCCTCAGGACGGTGCTGTTCCTCGCCGGCGACCGCCCCTGTCCCGCCAAAACCACGGCTCCCGCTGGAGGCTTCTCTTTTTAACTCAATGCGGTGTTCCTCCTCGCCGCCGAAAACCGCCGTCCCGACAACACCAACGCTCCCGCCCGAGACTTCCTCCCGTTTTACGCTGGACTAGCGCACTGCTCTCTTCAGCATTGGCGTCCCAGCAACAACACCGGCCCTGCTCGAGACTTCCTTCTTCTATTCAGGACCAGGTCCTTGCCTCGCCGCCGACAGTTCCCACCCCCACCAAGGCAATCCTGGCGCTCGATGCTTCCTTGTGTTTTACCTTGGCTGGGGCTCCACTAGCGGTCTCGCATCGGCGCAGCAAGGCGCGGGCATGTGTTTTCGAGGCGGGATATGTTGAAATTCATCGGAGGAGTTGTTTGCAAGACTTCATTGGGCGGGAGATCTGGGAATGGGAATAACGGACCGCACTATAGAACAATCATCCCCCATGACGAGGATGGTCATCATGATGGTCGCATGCCTCGTGTGGAAACATCGCGCATGAGGGTAACATGGTTGTTGTTGATGTTGTTGTTGCTGTTTATGTTGCTGTTGTTGTTGGTGTTGCTGCTGTTGCTATTGTTGCTGTTGTTGTTGCTTGGGTTGTCGTTGTTACCGTCATTCAGGGGACTGGGGGCCAGTTTGAGCCTTGAGACTTTCCCAAACGAAAAACAGGGTGCGAGCCCCAGAAGAGGCATTTCCATTTTAAGTATGTTCGTTCTTATTGGCTCGCGTGTCACCCCAAAATAATATCCCAAACACTCGATGCCCGTCCTCTTCGTCTTCGATCGTACCCCCCTCTTGCGGATACATCGGCTCAATGAAAATTCCTGGAATTGTCGTGACATCGCTCGCTAGCGGAAGCCGGCTGAAGTAAAACGAAGCGGAAGACGGCGGAAGGCCGTTGGAAGGCTTGCGGAAGACAGCGGAAGTACATGACGCCCTGTCCCAACCCCGCTGCCCCCCGTAGAAGCGTAGCAATGCAGTCTTCTGCCGTGGGCCGGGCGGGATCCCGCCAAACTTACTCCCCATAAGTATCAAATTCTAAGTTCAGCCAAACTAAAATTCCACACAATAGAAATAGGGTAAACAAATATCCCGGGTCGTTCACAGATCCCGCCGTGCTGGGATCGGCTCGAAATAAAATTGGCCCCGAAGTTGCATCATTCCTGCCATGTCAGGGTCGTCCTGAGGTTAGATTGAGATCATATCTCGGTCATGCTTGGATCGCGCAGCCGTCGCGTGTTCATAATGAGGCCACCCTGGGCCCTCGTGGATCCATTTGGGGCCACCTCGGCGTCGCTCGTGTCTAATGTAATTACATGGTTCAGAATCCATGGCGGAATCGTGTTGGGGTGGCGTCATCCCAAGGTCGTCTGGACGTTATCGTCTGTGGCCTCAGGCCCTCCTGGAACCATTTTGCGGCCATGGGGACATCTTGGGATCGCGCGCGCGCGAGCGCTGATCACGCGTGCGCGACACCTGATCTCGCCGATGGGCGTACATATGTACATTTACTTCTTGTTGCGAGTGTCCAAGGGAACCTTTGGTGGAGCCAAGTATAGGTACCTTACCTGCCACGTGTAGTTGGCGCAACCCTGGGAACAGGGAAGGAAGCGAGGAGGGAAGAGACAAGGCGAAGGGGAAGGATGGAGCCCGACAGGGATTTGCAAGAGTGAGGTTCGGAGCAGGAGCATCAGCGGCAAAACCAAACGAGCGGGTCGGGCGGGCGGACCCTAACGGCCAGGTCGGGCGGGCGGGCCGAGACGGCCTTGTCGAGCGGGCGGGCCGCTGAAACGTCAATCCAATATTAACCGCAAGGAAATTTCAAGTGACAGCGAAGAAATGCAACGCGAGAGCGCGATTTCTGCATACATTATGATGAAGTCCCTCGCGATGGCGCGATGTGTAATCAATTGTGAGGACGTGTCAGGCGGTAGCCTTTGAATTCTCATTTCCAAAGAAGCTGCTGTTGATCCCCCACCTCCGGTAACGATCTTTCTAAGTGTAAATGCTTCTCACCGCCTGATACTTCCTCGAAATTGACTCCCAAATCGCGCTCGCGCTCTCGCGCGAGACTTCCTCAGAAGAGGAATCGCGCTATCGCGTGGGACTTCCTAGCAATTTACGCAGACGTCGCGCTCTCGCCAACGCTCTCGCTGTGGATGTCCTGGCGATTTATTTGGGACGTCCCCGCGATATTTCGCTCTGGACGCTGTGGATGTCCTGCTTTTTTGTTTTGCAGGTTTCGCGCTATCGCTCGAGACGTCCTCGCGATTCATGCAGGATGCACGCTTCAGCAACCCGCCTGCCCCTTGTTCCTTCCTTTCAGCCGTCCTCTCTTCCCCTGCCTTAGCGGCTGCGTAAAATACGCCTTGCAGGTAAGGAACATATGCCCCTAAGGAGCACGATCGAAGACGAAGACGACGGGTATCGAGGGCTTCGGATATACGTGTTGAGCGGCACGCGAGCAGATAAGAGCGAACAGTTTTAAACTTATTGTTGCTGATGTTGTTGTGATTCGGTGGGCAGGGGGCGCATATTAGCTGCAAGACCTTCCCTTGTAGAAACAAGATGCGGGCCCCTGGCGGAGCATTTGAATTGAAAAATACCAGGTGCTCTGGGAGGGGATCAACCATGAATATTCATTCGAAATGCGTACTCAACAGCAGCAGCACCAAACAACAACAAACATGCAGAAGCTGGGCACGAGATCACACTTCTCCCGCGCACCCAAGGATAATATCAGACCGTTCGGCCCCCGCACTCTGATTAAACCCCTTTTCCTCCGAATCCCCTGAGCGAGCAAAAATGCAGCATCGCAGAACATCATGACCAGAAACCCGAACCCCATCACCCTGCATCGTGCCCCGAGACGGACCGACCTGCGAGGGCCCCTGAGCCAGACGCCCAGCGAAGAAACGCCCGGTGTGAGCAAAAATGGAACGCAAGGGTCTCGGGGTCCCCCGTACTCCTCCTGCAGGCACATTTCTCGCCCGGACCACGTTGAAGTGGGAGCGGGAGGCGATCTGCTCGCTCATCGCCTCGCGAGGGCCCCCGCCAGCCGCGGCGCGGGGGCGATGGAGGCGACGACGAGAACGACGCCGCCCACGCCGCCCACCGCTACGACCACGGCCGCGACGACAGCAGCGATGCCCGCGACGACGACGAGGAGGAGAAGGAGGGGGAGGGAGGAGGAGGAAGGAGGGCGGATGGTGGTGGGAAGGATTGCGTTTTGGATTCTGGACCTGGCCAGCTGCACACGCAGCTGCCAGATACCGCAGCTCTGAACTCTTTGCGGGCAGCTGGTTCCGGGCCTCGACAGGCGAAGAGCGGAAACGTCATACACAACAAGAGCGCCAAAGGGGACACACACTGAAAGGAAGACAGACCAGTACAACCGCAATGGTGGGCGGGAGGACGGAAGAGAACGGATTTTCACTGCAGTCAGGCTCTGCGCGAGCTTGCCCCTGAAACGGGGGGGAGAAGCAGGGAGGGAAGCAGGGAGGGCGAAGGACTAGGACTTGCTCCAAAAAACCTCATTCGAAACTCAAGAATATCGAATCCAGCATTGGCTGGACGGGCGACATTCCGGAACAAAATCTGGGATTGACGTCATCCATCTTGCGGGAACGGCCTTCCACGTGAGGCGCGCCAATGTCGTGGGGCGGCATCCCAATGCCTCCAGACTTCGAGACTATCCTCCTCGCCTCCTCCTCCTCCTCCTCCTCCTCCTCCTCCTCCTCCTCCTCCTCCTCCTCCTCCTCCTCCTCCTCCTCACCTCCACAGCACCGGCTGCAGCCGTGGTCTCGGGCGGGTCGCCCCGCGCGAAACACGGCTGCGGAGCGTCGAGCGCACTCTCTCTCTCTCTCTCTCTCTCTCTCTCTCTCTCTCTTTTTGCCGTTGAGGGCCGACGCTCGTTCGGGTTGCCCTCTGCTCTCAGATCTCTTGCGGGCCGATGATTGGCATTGCGTGCGCACCGTGCGCGCACGCGGCCCAGCGGGCAAAACTTGCGGCGGCCGTCGCCCGCCCCGCGCGGCCCGCCGAGGCGGCCGCACGTCTGGCGGCGCACCGCGCCCAGGGGGAGGAGCGCGGGCTCACAGCTGGCCGCAATCTGCGACGACGGCCTTCTTGCTGGCGCAGCCGGAGCTGGAGCCTCCGCCTCGATCTTCTCGACGACCGACGCGGTGGCATCGGTGACGGGGCCGAAGACGACGCGATTGCCATCGAGCCGCGCGGTCCTGACTGCGCACAAGAAGAACTGGGAGCCGTCGGCGTTGGGCCCCGCGCTGGCCATGGAGAGGACGCCGGGGCCCGCGCGCTTCAGGGTGGAGTTCTCGTCGGCGAACTTGCTGCCGTAGATCGACTCGCCGCCGGTGCCGTTGTCAGCCGCGAAGTCGCCTCTCTGGCACATGAAGTCGGTGACGACGCGGTGGAAGCTGCTGCCCTTGAAGTGCAGGGGATTGCCGCTCTTGCCCGCGCCCTTCTCCCCAGTGCACAGGCAGCGGAAGTTCTCAGCGGTCTTCTGCACGACGCCCGCCCTCAGCTCCATCTCGATGCGCCCCGCGGGCGAGCCACCGATCTCGATGTCGAAGAACACCTTGGGGTTGGACATCGCGACTGTTCTGGGCGGTCTGGATGTTGGCATCTCTGGGCCAGTGCTTCCAGGGCCAAAACTGCTGGGGCCAAAGATGACCGCGGCGGGCCTTAAATTTGCAGCCTCTTGGGGCCCTCCTGGGACCGTCTTGGGGGCGTCCGTTGGCCCCGTTTGGGGGCCCCTGTCCGACGCGGCTATGTTTGGCGCGCCAGGGGTGGCCCTCTCCTCGCATAACTACTGCGCGCCATGGGAGGGAGGGAGTTACAGCTACCTGGGAGGCGCGGTCCGTGCGATCGGGGTGGTCCAAAATGGCCGGGGGATCGCGCATTCGCAGCCCCCGCATTGGCCGCTGGTGGAGCAGCCCATCTGCGGCACGATCCGTGAGAGGGCTGCGCCGAGATGAGCGGGGGGGCCCGCGTGCGCGCGCACACGCGCGCACGCGCGCGCGCACGCGCACACGCACGCGCACATTCACACGCCCACGCACGCACACACGCACGCGCGCACACACACACACACGCACGTACACGCACACGCCCACGCACACGCCCACGCACACGCCCAAGCCAACGCCCACGCCCACGCCCACGCCAACGCCCACGCCCGCGCACACGCACACGCACACGCACACGCGCGCGCACGCACGCGCACACGCACGCGCACACGCACACAACAAAAAAAAACGCACGGACACACACACGCAGGCACACGCGCACACACACACGCCCGCCCGCCCGCCCGCGCACTCGCGCACACACAGGCACACAAACGCACGCGCACACAAAACACACGTACACACACACACACACGCACACGCGCGCACGTACACACACGCACACACACACACACGCACGCACGCACGCACGCACGCACACACACACACACACACGCACGCACGCACGCACGCACGCACACACACACACACACACACACACGCACACACGCACACACACACACACACAGACGCACACACACACACACACACACACCTCACACGCCACGCACACACGCACACGCAGCGCACGCGCGCACACTTTGACCGTAGGAAGAGATCCCTTCTGGCGCCACGCTCCTGCCCCCCCTGCATCCCCCATCCTCGCGCCCCCCCTAATCCAAAAGCGCAGCGGACGAACCTTTGAAACTTAGCGAAAACAATCCCCGCGGACTGATCTAAAGCGCGCGAACGTTGAGATACCATTGCGATTGTGGCGATTTCGTTCGCTGCGATGCCGCAACTGCGGCTTCATGGAGGCGGCGCCCAGTAGCTCTGCACGGCGCCCGACGGAGCGGGCGGCTAAGCGTGCGCCGCGTCCGACGGACCCGACGGGGCCCATATACTGTCGTCGGCCGTCTGCTCGCGGTCGCCAGGCCGCGGGCAGGCGGCCGGCGACAGCGGCGTCTCAGTCTCAGCTGCAGGCGGCGCATCAGCCGCGACTGCGGCGCCCTGATCTCGCGACCACCTGGGGCCCCATCCCGCGTCCCAGGATGTCATGGCCCCCAGTCCTACCAACTGCTCCTTGGCCAGCTGCCACGGCGCTCCTCGCGGGCCGCTACTGCGGCATCAGGGCCGCGAGCTGGAGCTTGGAGAGGTGGTCGCTCACGGTCGCCTTGTGCCCTTGTCGCCGCGGTGGCCCCGGCCGTGGCCGCCCTTGCCCTTGCCTTGGTCGCCCTCGGGGTGGTCGCCCTCGAGCTGGTTGCCGCGCTGGCCCCCCTTCGGATGGCCGCCGTCCGCTCTGTCGCCTTTGCCGTCGCCCTTCTTCCTCTCTTGCTCGCGGTGCCGCTGCGTCAGCCCCTCCGCTTGTTTCTTCGGGCGACCTGCGGGGCTGGCTGTGCGTGAACACCAGCGATGGGGCATGCGCTCCTTTGCGTGCCTTTCGTTGGGAACCCTTCCAGATGTCGACGTTCAGCTCTTTCTGTCGGGTTTTGAATGGGCGGGGGGCCCGCTCTTCTACTTCTGAGCACGGCCGCTGCGACTTCGGCACTTCTTTGATCTGGCCCATCTTTCCACCGAGCTCCGCGACTGCGGTGGCAGATTCTGCGGGCGGCGCCAGGAAAGGGCGCAACTTGTCCACCTGGGCAAAATTCTCGGGCAAGTATGCCTCCAGCGGCTTCCTGGGCCCATTCTGGCAATCGAACGTCAGGAATGTGTCGGACATGCGTTGCGAGAGGGGCCCGCCGCCGCCTTCGCGTCAGACGCGCAAGCCTTTTGGCGAGGCGGCGTTCCCCAGGGAGGCCGAAGAAAAAAGTCGCCATGCCATCTGCCCTGGGCGCGCCGCCCGCGGTCTTCCAGGGGGCCCGCGCGGGCGCGTCCACGATCAGGCCGCGACTGCGGCATTGTCTGACCAGATCAAACATGCACGTGCTGAAATCCTCCACGCGCACTTGCACTTTGCGATGCTGGACGTACTCTACGAACCAAGCGCAATAGTTGTTCAGCCTGGTCACCCAGAAATCGCCGTCGGCCAACTTGTCGCGCGCGCGCGCTGCCATGGCGGTGATCTGGGAACCCAGGTGCGCGATGGAATGCCCAGGGATGTGCGCGCGACCAGGGCCCTGGATGTCCTGTTGCAGGTGTTCCCTGCTGTCGCCCGCTCTTGCTTGTGGGAGGGCCTCGCGAAGCCGACGCACTCAATGCTGCCGCAACTGCGGTCTCTAACGCCAATCAGAAGCGCCCCCTTCTCTTCGCCGCCCTTGGCGCACAACTAATTGCAGGGCTCTCGATCTGCAGACGGGTCGCCCGCCACTGTGGCAGCGCTCTCGGCGGGGTCGCGTTGCCCAGACAGCGCGTGGAAGAGCTCGTCGTCGCGCTCGCAGATGGCGATGATGCGCGCAGGCTTCGCGCGCATCTGCGAATGCTCTTCTCGGCGCTGCTCGCGCTTCGACGCCCTGGCCCCGGAGTCGCACGCGTGGACTCCCCTCCGCGTCTTCTCCGGCATCCCCTTCCCACTCGATATGAGTGTCTTTCATGTTTTCGGGCAGCGCGAGAGTCTTCTGGATGCGAACCTCTCCCACAGGATCGCATTTTTTCTGGTGCGCCGCCGTGGCTGCGGCCCCCGCGCCAGGACTTCCTCCTGCCGCAACTGCACCTCCTCCAGGTCCCCCACCACGTGGTCCGGATCGGGCGGGATGAGGAGGGAGGCGAGCTCGGGGTCCCATGGCCAGTCGAGAGGGCGTGCTCCCTTGAGCGCAGGCTGCGCCCCAAGCCGGGACGCGCTCAGCAGTTCCAGCAGGCTCCTCGGCAGGGTCATGCGGCAACCGTCCAGGGCAGTCCTCGGCACAGCGGCCAGGCCCCGCTGGTTCAAGGTTTCGTGGAACTGTGAACAATTGAGGGCAAAGACCTGCCCATTTGCACAATCCGCACCACCATAATCTCCAGTGGTGAAGCACGATGATGGTGCCTCGGGCAGAGCGGCAAGGGCCGCGACCACTTCCAGCTTCCACATCTCAGCAGCCTCGCGATTCACAGATACCGAATGCAGCACAATTCCAAAGGCGCCCACAGCAGCCGCAGTAGCCAGAAAAAGAGCAGCGGCCCCGATGCCAGCGCTATCCTTGCGTAGCCTCTTGGCCCAGTAGCCACGAGCCGATGTCCACCCATGGCTGGGCAGCTGGGCGCACCAGTTCACCAGAAGCTGCCACGGACCTCCGCAGCATCTGCCAGGACTCCGTGGGCGGGGTAGACAGACTGCAGGTACGACACCTGATTGAACCAGTGAGCCCATATTGCGAATAAATGTCTGATCTTCCAACATCGTAGCAGAATAACCGTCACCGCAACCAATGTAAAGATCAAAGGAACTGAAAACACAAGCAATATTGCCCATGACTGCGCAAACGTCCTCATCATTACACGGCCCCCAGCCAAGGTGCACGGCCTCCTCCTCCTCCTCCTCCTCCTCCTCCTGGAGGATCCCGCGCGAGGGCGTGGAGGGGGCGAGGCGGCCCTCGGTGCGGGAGTCGGCGGCGCACCCAGGCGCACCCGCAGGGGGGGCGCGGAGGTCCGAGAGCAAGAGCGCCCGCGGCGGGGGCGAGGGGACTTGCTCGCGCCAGGGGCCGTGGCGAGAACGGCGTCGGGATCAGGTTCGCACGAAGCGACGCCGATCTCCTCCTGCGTATCCCTCCTCCTCCTCCTCCTCCTCCTCCTCCTGATCCTCCTCGATTCTCTACCTTCTTTTCGTCCTCCCCCTCCTCCTCCTCCGCCTCCTCCTCCTCCTCCGCCTCCTGCTTCTCCTCCTCCTCCTCCTCCTCCTCCTCCTCCTCCTCCTCCTCCTCCTCCTCCTGCTGGGGGATCCCGCGCGAAGGCCTCGTCCGGGATGTGCACGCGCTGGTGGGGCCTCCGCCGGGACTCGCGCCCGAACTTGGTGATGCCTCGCGAGGCGGCGCTGGCAGCCGCAGACTATCAGACCCCTCCACCCTCTGTCTCGCTCCTCCAGAGAGGTGGGGCGGTCAGGACAGAGTGTACAGGAGCGCACTGGCCCAGAGAGAAAGGAAAGAAGAGCGGTCAAGAAGCGAAGAGCGGACAAGAGGGCGAAGAGAAGAGCAGAGGCGAGTGACAGAGGGTCGGGGAGGAGGACGAGAAGGAAGGAGCGGACGGAGGAGTGGCGCGAGAAAGGAGGAGGCCTCTTCCTCCTGCTCATCCTGCCTTCGCCTTTCTGTTCGCCCCTCCGTTTCATCCCCACCTCGTCTCCACTGCTTCCTCTTCGCCCTGCATCCTCCTCCCAGCACAGCAAGTACTGCTGCATCCTGGGCACCGTGGCACCGTGGGCACCGTGGCGGGATGGGCCGACGGCCTCTACATCCGCCGCCCCCTGTTGGTTGCAGCGGGGTGCTTGGCGTGCCACACTCTTGCGCACTTCTTGGCCCACGCAAGCGGTGCCCGGTGGCCTTCGGCCGCCGATGCCGCTGGCCACCCGTGCGGGCCGGTGTCCGTCGACCTGCCAGCCCGAGATGGCCCAAGACAGCCTCCAAGACGGCGCGTATGCCCCCAACGCGGCGCAAGATGGCCCCCGCTCGAGCCCCAAAAGGCCTGAAGACGGCACAGGAGTCCTCCGATACGGCTCCGGAGAGAGCTCCATGAGGCCCTCCAGGAGGGCCCGCAGATCGGCGGCGCGCCCGGGGGGAAGAGGGAGAGGGGGCGGGCCTGCTCAGAAGGCTCGGAAGCCCCGCCAGCCCTGAGGTTTCTAAAGCCCTCCCCGAAGACACCGAGCACTTCTCCGAGGGCGCGAGGGCTTCTGAGGAGCCCCGCCGCCCTCAGAGAGGGCCTTCTCCTTCTCCCTTCCCCCCCTCGCTCGTCGCCAACTCCAGGGGGGGCCCGAAGAGGCCATGCCTTTGATCCAGTGCTCGCCCCTTCGGGCCTCCGAGGCCGAAGGGGCGGCCCACGAGAGGGCCCCACAGGCGCAGGAAGGCACCCGGAGACAGCCGCAGATGGCCAGTGAGGCCACCGAGGGCCCCACGCAGGCCCAAGTGCGCCCCCTCTCGGCGGCGAGCGAGGGGGAAGGGGGGGAAGGGAGAAGAAGGCCCTCCCAGAGGGCGGCGGGGCTCCTCAGAAGCCCCAGTCGCGCCCTCGGAGAGGCTCTCGGCGTGCCTTCGGGGAGGGCCTTCGAGAGCTGCCTCGGGAGGCGGGGGGACTCTCGAGCCTTCCGAGCAGGCCCGCCCCCTCTCGCTTACCCCCGGGCGCGCCGCCGATCTGCGGGCCCTCCTGGAGGGCCTCATGGAGCTCTCTCTGGAACCGTATCGGAGGACTCCTGTGCCGTCTGAAGAGGGGGTCCCTCTCTCCTCCTCCTCCTCCTCCCTCCCTCCCTCCCTCCCTCCCTCCTCCTCCTCCCTCCCTCCCTCCTCCTCCTCCTCCTCCTCCTCCTCCTCCTCCTCCTCCTCCTCCTCCTCCCCCTCCTCCTCCTTGGGAGCCCTCCTGCGCCGCGTTGGGGGCAGATCCGCCGTCTTGGCGGCGTCTTGGGACCGTCGCCTCGGAGGCCCCCGGTCTGACCTCCCCCTCACGGGCGCGCCGCCGAGCCTCCGCCACCGAGGAGGCCTCTCGACGCTCTTCAGTGGTCGGGGCCTGCCTCGCCCCCCCCCCCCCCGGGTTCTCGCGCGGCTGGCCCCACCCCTGCCCCGGAGGGTGTCGGCTGTCGAGCGGGAGCGGCAGAGGCAGCGCCCACGGCACGTGCTGGTCCTCCTCCTCTTCCGCCTCCTCCTCCTCCTCCTTCTCTCCCTCCCCCTCCCTGCTCTTCAAGTCCCCACCTTCCGTATCCTTTCCCTACGCCTCCTGTCCGCCCTGACCCCTCCTCGACTTCTCGATGCACCTGCTCCCTCTCCTTCTTCCCCTTCCCCCGCGCAGGAACGCCCGCGCGCGGCGGAAGAAAAAGAGATATGTTTAGCTTCGAACGCGCTCGTCTGCAGAACTTGCGCCAACAGGGGAGGGAGCAAGGGAGGAGCAGGAGGAGGAGGAGGAGGAGGAGGAGGAAGAGGGGGAGAAGGGCCGACAATAAACCCAAGACGTCTGGACGATGCTGCAATCCACTATCCCCTCGGACGTCCCTCTTTCGTAAACTGGGCACGCATTCAATGTTTTACTACAGGAAACGGCCCCTTGAAGGCGGGCGCCAATGGGCCTGTCACTCGTGCGAGAAACCCGGTATGAACATGAGATGCCCCCAACAATCTGAAAGTCAGAGATGCGCGCAAGGTCATGCTGTTCAAGGAGGTGCTAAACGAGTGCCAACTTTGACAAATACCCTTTATGCATCTGTGCATAGCCTGGGCACCTCGGGAAACACCAGGGCATCTACCCATCATGACGAGGAACCACAATCCATACGTGTGACTGTTGGAAAGTCCAAGGCTATTGGCTGCAAAACTGCAGGACGTATCTCACTCTCTCTCTCTCTCTTTCCCTTTCTCTCTCTCTCTCTCTCTTTCTCTTTCTCTCTCTCTCTCTCTCTCTCTCGGGGTCCTCAATTCGACAAGGAGCCGCGATCTTTGTGCTTGAAAAACAACTGGGTACGTGCAAGAACAGTGTGCGCGGCGCCAAGGCGAGACAACCAACGGCACTTTCCATCAAGACCCTGAACTATAGCTGCTTGCAGAGCTGGGCCCCTGGCCAGTGAAACCAGCCGCAGACCTGCACATGGTGCGCATGCCCCGCCCCGCCGCCAGCCTGCTGGCCCGGTCAGGACGGAATCGCTGTTTACAGACGAGGGGGAAGGAGGAGGGAGAAGGAGGAGACTTTCTCGCCATCCTCCTGCTCCTCCTCTCCCCCCCTTCTTGACCCCACCTCCTTCACCTCCTCCTCCTCCTCCTCATCCTCATCATCAGCATCAGCATCAGCATCAGCATCAGCATCAGCATCAGCAGCATCAGCATCAGCATCAGCATCAGCATCAGCATCAGCATCAGCATCATAATACTAATACTAATAATAATACTAATCATATTCATCATCATCATCATCATCATCATCATCATCATCATCATCATCACCACCACCACCATCATCATCATCAGCATCAGCATCAGCATCAGCATCAGCATCAGCATCAGCATCAGCATCAGCATCAGCATCAGCATCAGCATCAGCATCATCATCATCACATCATCATCATCATCATCATCATCATCATCATCATCATCATCATCATCATCATCCCCGCCCCTCCTCCCCCTCTACCCCTCCTCCGCCCTCCTCTTCATCTTCCCTCCTCCTCCCTCCTCCTCCTCCTCCTCCTCCTCCTCCTCCTCCAGCTCCTCCAGCTCCTCCTCCTCCTCCTCCTCCTCCTCCTCCTCCACCCCCCCCATCCTCTCCCCACCCCGTCCCCTCGAAGACGACCCCCCTCCTCCTCTTCTACAGGGCTGGCGGCGTTCGCTGAACTAGACGGCGCCCACGACGACCTTCGTGCGGCGCGCCTCCAATGCGGGTGCGCGACATGGTGAGGCCGCCAGCGGTGGGCCGCACCACGCCGTTCCCGAGGATCACCAGGGCCGGGTGGCGCGAGTCGACGAGACCGCCCCGGTCGCCTCGGCGTGAATCCTACTCTGCGTCAACCGATTTCGGCTCATCCCTTTCCATCTCCTCCTCCTCCTCCTCCTCCTCCACATCTGCCTCCTCCTCCTCCTCCTCCTCCTCCTCCTCCTCCTCCTCCTCCAGGTGCCCTGGCTTCTCCTTAGATTGCCTACCCCCCCAACACACACTCGTCTGTTGCTCTCCCGAACCACCTTTCACGCCCTGCGTCCGCCTCCCACCCTCCTCCTCCTCCTCCTCCTCTTCCTCCTCTTCCTCCTCCTCCTACTCCCTCTCCTCCTCATCCTCCTCCTCCCTCCACTGTCCTCCTCCCTCCTCCGTCATCAATCGGTGAGCGGTGGAGGGGATTGCCCCTCTACCGCTCCCCTCCCCCATGGGCCATGGGTCTAGACGGGAGGGCGCGCCCCAAGAAGGCGCCAAGACAGTCCCAATGTCATTAAACATTGCCCCAGGGTCGGCAGTTACGATTATCGTTCCCGCTATCGACCTCATTGTCGATCTCATCATCCATCTCACGACCGATCCCACTATCGATATCACGATCGATCTCACGATCAATCTCACGATCGATCTCACTATCAATTTCATTACCGATCTCGCTGTCGACCTTTCCATCGATATGGCGGTTGCCCGTTTGTTTTGTCATGGGCCTCTTGGTCCACGGTGCCCCCCGGCGCCGGGGGCGACCCCGGCGAGACCTTCCTCGCGGCCACGTTCAAACGGGAAGCCCTTGCAATGAGTTTATGTCATCAGCTCCTCTTTATTGTGATGCTCATTTGAAAAGTGTCCTGGTAAGCGCTCGGGCCGACGGTTCTCTTTGCGTTGTCGGGCCTTTGGCCCTAGACTGGAGGGGTGGCGAGGAGGAGAAGGAGGTGGAGGAGGAGGAGGAGGAGCGTTTCGCTAGAGGCATCCTCACAAACTGGGGATGCTGCATACGACGTCGGTTCTCAAAATTGGAGCTTTCGCCCGAGACCTCCACAGACAAACGAAACATTGGAGATCGGACGTCAGATATCCAACATGCTGCGGGGAAACGTTTCGCCTGAGACATCCTAACAGCATGGGATTGTTGGGGAGTTGGTGTTCGACGCTGGTTCGCTGGCAATCAAACGTAAGGCGTTCGCATGGGACGTCATCAGACAAATTAAATGTTGAAGATCGAGCCTCGGATATCCAACACGTTGTGGAGGAGCACTATGTCTTAGACATCCTCACAACATGGGGATGTTGGAGGAGTTGACTTACGACGTTGGTTCTCAACGATGAGACGTTCGAAAGGAACATCCTGGAAAGACTGACATGCTGGAGATCGGACGTCAGATATCCAATATGGTGTGTGTGGTGTGTATGTGTGTGTGTGTGTGTGCGTGCGTGCGTGCGTGCGTGCGTGCGTGCGTGTGTGTGTGTGTGTGTGTGTGTGTGTGCGTGTGTGTGTGTGTGTCTGTGTGTCTGTTTGTGTCTGTGTGTGTGTGTGTCTGTGTGTGTGTGTCTGTGTGCGCGGGCCCGGTTTCCGTCTCCCTCCCGCCACCGCTGTGCGCCTCCTTTTTCCTCCTCGCGCATCGTGGCTTAATACGCGTTCCGTATGATTACGTATGACCTACCAACGCCCTATCCGCCAACGCAGTCCCTCTGCCTAGCCGCCGACGGAAAAAGTGTGTGTATGTGTGTGAGTGTGTGTGTGTGAGTGTGGGTGTGTGTCTGTGTGTGTGTGTCTGAATGTGTGTGTGTGTGTGTTTTGGGGGTGGGGGGGGGGCGTTTCGCCCGGGACATCCTCACAACATATGGATTTTGCAGGAATTGTTGCTCGACGCTGGTTCTTTTCATAAGCTGCTTTCGCCTGGGGCACCCTCAAAACTTGAATGCTGGTGAACGGGCGTCGGATATCCAAAGTGGTGTGGGGAGGGGGGAGGGCGTTTCGCCTGAGACATCCTCTCCAAATGGGGATGTTGGAGGAGATGTTTTGTCGACGCTGGTTCTCAAAACTGGAGCGCTGGACTGGGATATCCTCAGAAACTTGGAATGTTGGAGATCGGGCGTCGGATATCCAACATGGTGTGGGGGGGCGTCTCGTCTGAGACATCCCCAAAACATAGACATGTTGAAGGAGTGCTTTACGAGGCTGGCTCTCAAAAGTGAAGCTTTCGCCTGAGACATCCTCAAGATAATGATATATTGAAGATCGAGCATCGGATATCTGACATGGTGTGGTGGGGGCCTTTCGCCTGAGACATCCTCGCGTCATGGGGATGCTGGAGTCGTTGCGTTGCTACGCTGGCTGCCAAAACTTAAGTTTTGTTTTCCTTTTGCATGCGAGCGGCAACGTCACGAGCGACAACGCTTTTCTGCCACATTCTGACCACATTGACTGAAATAAGATTGTGCGGCCGTGCTCATACGTGTCAGGTCCTGCAACGGCCGATAATCCAAACGATTTCTGCGCCGCGCTCAAAAAATATTCCTTGTACGTGACAAGACCAACCGATGTGAACAACGGCCTATATTTCTGGACAATCGCCAAACGCCGTGCTACATCATCCGCATTCATCTGGTCGAACGACACTCGTTAGCTCAGACTTGGGAAGCAACACTGCGAACGCATGCCAACGCACTCCAATGTCACGGTACGGCAACCACATGAAAGCTTCTGGTCGACCCGGGCAAGACCACATATGCGTCCTCGTGTTGCACCTTTCGGCGAACATTTCATATGGGATTATCGGCAGAGATCCTACCTGCAAAACCTGATAGGCAACAAATGACACCGTAAAGTTCCTGCCGCAGTGAACACCCATGTGGCGTTGCGAAGGTGGTCCAAATATTTATCATATGGAAGACTATGAGCGCAATCGTACACTAACCATTCATACTCACTTGAAGCTTCCTCGAGAACGTTTACCAAAGAAGGTAAACTCATCCTAATTTCACTCCCACGACAAGATCCGGCACACAAAACCTCGCGAGACTTCTCTGGCTTGAGTGGTAAGTCCTCAGTGTAGAGCAACGGGATCGGGACACGATGGACCACCACCCCCAAAAGAGAGATAATGCCAACACCATGGAAACAAAAACCAACACGTTACTCCAATCCGTGTCAGCGCCAAACTGGCTTGCGCATGCTTGCACCATCACCGTAGAGTATCGGAAATCGGGGCCCAGAGATTGCAGAAGCTGCACAGTCTGATTCAATGGAGCCTTCGTGTTGTGCCTCCTGGGCGCGTCCTCTGTTACAGACTTCCATGGAATAGGGAAGTAAACCAATCCCAAATAGAAATTGGGCTCTGTACGGAATCGCTGCATGAAGTGTTCAAAGAAGGCTTCATCTGCAAGCCCCAGATCCGTTTCGTGTGGCGATATCCATTCGAACGGGCTTCACGCCTGGTTTCTGCAACTGCCTTGGTAAGAGTACGAGCATCTTCTGTTTGAAGGGGCAGGCCACGCACGGATAGGCAACGTCTGCTCGAGCATTGCTGTCTGAGCTTCCCTCCACTTGTGAAGTGAAGCGGTGGAGTCTGCACACAGGTGTGTGGCTTCCCTCAATGCATGGAGCACGTCACCAACGCTTCGCGCGCCACATGGGCCCTGACGAGTTATCGCTACACCATCTGCTACAAGTGACTTCCGGTATAGAAGGTACCACGGCAAAACACTGATCGCAACATCTGACAATCGACATGGGCGGCGCGTCTGCACAGGCGTTGGAGATCGAGCGAGCTCCCGGCCACGAAATGCGTATGCCCATGTTCTTCTTCGAGAGAGCACGTCAGGAACTTCTGTTTTGCGTGTCGCGGCGGCGGCCCTGGCGACACGCGGTGCAGTGCATTCGAATCGCATAGCGTATCGCTCCTCACCGCGGCAGGGGAGGCTGGGAGGCTGGGAACAGCTCGGGGCGCAGATGCTTGGGGACTGGGGCGCGGTGAGCATGTCGCGCCGAAGTGCCGTGGGCCAGAACCCGAGGCGCGACACGCTGAGCAACTGTTCCTGACCATATAGGTTCCACGTGGAACAAAAACGTCGCCCGCCCGCCACCTGGCCGACTCTGGGGGTTCCCCGAAGACCGCGGTGTTCTGCTTCAGCCGTCTTCCGCCGCCCGGTGGCGACGATTTCGCCCTCTTTGCCCTTCCCAACCCTCCTGTGTCTTGGGTCCTCGTTTTGAGTTCGCAGCGCTGCGCCCCGCCTCCTCCTCCTTCCCACCTCCATCCCCTCCTCTTCCTGATTCTCTTCCCGCTTCGCTTCGTGACTCCATGGTGAGCTCCACCGAAGGCCCCAATGGCTGCGTCCGCATGGTGACCCGCCCCATTTCGGCACACCACTCACACGATTCGTTACCCCAAGGGAGCTCCACCGAACGCCCCAGTGGCTGCGTCCGCATGGTGAAGCGCCCCGTTGCGGCAAACCCCTCACACGTTTCTTGACTCCATAGGGTGCTCCACCGCATGCCCCATTGGCAGTGCCCGCATGGTGACTTGCCGAATGTCGGCACACCCCTCATGCGTTTCGTAGCCCCATAGGGCGCTCCACCGAACGCCCCAGTGTCAGCGCCCGTATGGTGACCCGCCCCATTTCGGCGCATCCCTCACAAGTTTTGTAGACCCATAAGGCGCTCCACCGAACGCACCAGTGTCAGCGCCCGTATGGTGACCCGCCCCACTTTGGCACACCCCTCACGCGTTTCGCAGACCCATAGGGCGCTACACCGAAAGATCCAGTGGCTGCGTCCGCACAGTGACCTGCCCTATTTCTGCACAACCCTCGTTTTGAGAACGGGTTGGGATGTTTGTCAGGCTAATGTTTGTTTCTTCCCACCCGCCTCCGCTTGCCTCCACCGAGGGCGATCTACCGTTCGATTTCTTGGGGGCGAGGCCACCCCAAGAACGCCACATCCCTAGACGTGATATGCGGACCAAGAAGCTCTCGATCCCGGGCCAGAAGCTTGTCCGTGACCTACGGCATCCTTGCCGTTCCAAACGTCTGCGGATTTCAGCTGCCCCGATACGCAACACGCAACACGTAGCGTGCTGACACGGTGCTCAACATGCAGGCTGAAACCGTAGGTCTGGCGCGATAATTTCGCCAAAACGTGGACCAACACGTGCCGAACCAACACGCGCGTCAACACGGACGTTTCGAACACGGCACGTGTTGCTTATCAAAACGGGCGTACCGAGGCATCTAAGCTGCGGATCCTTGTTGGAAACTGCCGCCCGGAAGAAACAAACAAACTGAACTCTCGACCATTCGTTTCTTCCCATCCTCTTGTTTGGCAACCGTGGGGGGGCCCGAAACGGGCCTCCCAGAAGCCGCAAACTTAACGAAAACTGTTCTTCGCGGGCCCTAGACACGACAAGGCATGTTTGGGTCTTTTACCGTTTCCTGGTTTGTTTGAATTGTTTGAATTTCTGGCACAATTGTTGTTGACGTTTCTGGGGCCGTGTTTTACCGTTTTCGTTTCCCCTGGTGGGGGCCTGGTCCGAATCACTGTGTGTTTACCATATCCGAACCGTTCTCGAACTGGTTACGAATGTCCTTGGGATCCCCAAACTGCCCACGCCGCTTCAGTGAACCGCTTTGGAAACAGCCTCGGTGACCAATATGCTGTTGTCCTTCCAGTGAGCAAGACGCAGGTGTTAGAAACCGGCGACGCATGGCCCTGACGCTTCTAGGGCCCTCTGAACACCTGGTCAAGGAGGAGGAGGAGAAGGGGGAGGAGGAGGAGGGGGAAGAAGGAGGAGGAGGAGGAGGAGGGGGAGGAGGAGGGGGATCTCGGTACCCGTCTCCAGGCACAGGGCGCACGGCGGGCGCTCCGTGACCGATCACGCAGCTGAGGCACTGGGCCGGCGGACAGCTCCCCGGACGGACCGCCGGAGAAGTCGACTGCGGGATGGCGCGGCGCCGTCTCTGTTGACTTGCGCCCGCTCGGGAGGACAGCTGCGCCACACATGCTTCGGCTGTTGCGACGAGCTCGTACCCTCCTCCTCCTCTCCCTCCCTTCCGCCGCCCCCCCCCTCTACGTCTATCCCCCCCCCCCTACAGCCGAACAAAGGGCAGAAGAACACCCTTCGATAACATGAGACCCTCCGCCGGCCAAACCGAAGAACGTTCGAGAGCACCCTCCCCCAGGATGCACAAGAACACCCAACAGACACGACGAACAGTAGGGTACCCTGCCTGGACCGACCTCGATCTTATACCTCGGTCCGACCACCCCGTGCCCGGTGGTTTTCGGGCCATAGCTCGGCTCTCCGGCGGCCGTTCGGGAAGATTCTGGCACCCCCCGGAGAGCGCCCTCGGCGAGGCGCAGCTCCTGGAGAGCGCCCCGAGGCTGGAAGGCCGCCGAGAACCCACGAAAACGTCCGAAGGCCTCGAAGCCCCGCGCGAAACCCGCATGCCTCGGTCCGACCGTATCCCCACTCGTCCAGCGTCCCCCTCCCGACGGATCCCCGCTGCGAGGGGAGCAGGCCTCACGGTGTGCGGTCGCGGCCTCGGGGCAGCAGGCCGCACGGGCCGAGCCCAGCGCAGCGCAGCAGACACTCGCCCGCCGGGCAGGCGCCCTTCTCCTTCTCGCTCTCCCCCTCCCTCCCCCGCTCCCGCTGCACCTCCTCTTCCCCCGTCCCCCCTCCCTCCCCGCGACGCCCTGCTACCATCCGATGTGTCGGTGTCTGTCTTTCCTGCTCCCGACCATCATGTGGTGTTGGGCCCTCGTTTGAAGAGGCAGCGGGCCGCGTCCTCAGCATCACCATCATCGCCATCGTCATCATCTCCATCATCATCATCATCATCATCATCATCATCATCATCATCATCATCATCATCATCATCATCATCATCATCATCATCATCATCATCATCATCATCATCATCATCATCATCATCATCATCATCATCATCATCATCATCATCATCATCATCATCATCATCATCATCATCATCATCATCATCATCATCATCATCATCATCATCATCATCATCATCATCATCATCATCTTCATCATCATCATCATCATCATCATCATCATCATCATGGTCATCATCGTCATCATCAGCATCATCAGCATCATCATCATCACCATCATCATCACCATCATCATCATCATCACCATCATCATCAACATCAACAGCATCACCATCATCATCATCAGTATCATCATCATTATGATCACCATCAACATCGTCATCATCATCAGCATCACCATCATCATCACCATCATCATCATGAGCATCAGCATCATCAGCATCATCAGCATCAGCATCACCACCATCATCATCAGTATCATCATCATCATCATCATCAGCAGCAGCAGCATCATCAGAATCAGCATTATCATCGGCAGCAGCATCAGCATCAGCAGCATCATTAGTATCATTATCAGCATCAACAGCATCATCTGTATCCTCATCATCAGCAGCATAATCATCATCATACTCACAATCCTGATCATCATCATCATCATCATCATCATCATCATCATCATCATCATCATCAGCATCATCATCATCATCATCATCATCATCATCAACAGCATCATCAGCATCATCATCAGCATCACAATCAGCTTCAGCATCATCATCATCATCATCATCATCATCATCATCATCAGCATCATCATCAGCATCTGCATCAATACCATAATCATGCCCATTTCGGCGCACCTCTCACACGCGTCTTGGCCCCCAAAGGAGCCCCGCCGAAGGCCCAAGTGGCAGCGCCCGCATGGCGTCACCCAAGCCATTTCGGCAGACCTCTCACACGTCTCGTGGCCCCACAGGGGGAAGATGAGGAGGAGGAGGAGGAGGAGGAGGAGGAGGAGGAGGAGGAGGAGAAGGAGGAGGAGGAGGAGGAGGACGAGGAGGAGGGGGAGGAGGAGGAGGAGGAGGAGGAGGAGGAGGAGGAGGAGGGAGAGGAGGCGGAGGAGGAGGAGGAGGAGGAGGAGGAGGAGGAGGAGGAGGAGAGGAGGAGAGGGAGGGAGGAGGAGGAGGAGGAGGAGGGGGAGAGGAGGAGGAGGAGGAGGAGAGGAGGAGGAGGAGGAGGAGGAGGAGGAGGAGGAGGAGGAGGAGGAGGAAGGAGGAGGAGGGGAGGAGGAGGAGGAGAAGAGAGGAGGAGGAGAGGAGGAGGAGGAGGAGGAGGAGGAGGAGGAGGGGAGGAGGAACAGCAGCAGGAGGAGGAGGAGGAAAGGAGGAGGGGGAGGCGGAGAGGAGGAGGAGGAGGAGGAGGAGGAGGAGGTGGAGGAGGTGGAGGAGGAGGAGGAGAGGAGGAGGTGGAGGAGGAGGACTAGGACGAGGGAGGAAGAGGAGGAGGAGGAGGGAGGAGGAGGAGGAGGAGGAGGAGGAGGGGGAGGAGGACTAGGACGAGGAGGAGGAGGAGGAGGTGGAGGAGGAGGACTAGGACGAGGAGGAGGAGGAGGAGGAGGAGGAGGAGGAGGAGGAGGAGGAGGAGGAAGAGGAAAAGGAGGAGGAGGAGGAGGAGGAGGAGGAGGAGGAAGACGAGGAGGAGGAGGGGGGAGCGGGGCTGTTTGAGCTGGCTTTGGTTTCGGGGGGCCCAGCCAGCTCCAGGGCCTCGGGCGCCCCAAGCGGTTTCGGCCAAGGGCTCGGGCCAGCGCTGCCGCCGGGCCGAGCGCGCTCCGTGGGGGCCCGCGCTGGGCGAAACTCGGGGCCGACGCTTGGGCTGCGGCTGAAGCCCCTGCGGGCCCTGTCGCCTTTTGCGCGGGGCCGTCCAGGGCAGATGGCCTGGGCGGAGGCACCGGCGAGGGCCAGCGCCCCCGCGGCGCCCGAGCGGACCGCCGCGGGCCTGCTGCGAGGGCGAAGCTTGGGCGAGGCCCGCTGCGAACGGCGCGGGACAGCCCCCGCGGGGGAGGCTCGAGCTCAACCGAACCGATCGTGCAGGTGGCGGTTAAGGCTGGGGGCACTTCGGCAAAGCTGCACCAGAGGATCAGGCCAGACCCCCCCTCCTGCGCCGCCCCCGACGTGCTCCGAGCGGCAGGGGGAAAGGTCCTCCGCCGACCCAAGAAATCCGCGCGGACCTTCGACAGCTTCTTTGTATGATAGTGTTTGTTGTTCAAACCCAAACCGATAGGTGAAGATATCCTCGGATTGGTCCTTGCATGGGCCCCCCGCCCGGGGGGGGCCATTGGCCCAGTGCCACCCTGGAACGAAGCTCGACTACAGCGGACGACTTGAGCGCTGCCGAACAGCCCGTATGATTCGGGCGAAGGTTCCATCGGTGCCTGGACCCGCCGCAGGTCCGACAGGAATTGACCTCGTCCAGCCCCGAATGACAGAATTCAATACTGTCGCGGAACAGCGGTGCCCAAGGTCTGCCACGGGAAGAAAGTCTCTTGAGCCATCGCGACTACGGGAGGCAGGGGAAAGGAAAAAGAAGGGGGGATATGGGAGAGAAGACAGGAGGGACGGAGGAGGGGACAGGAGGGAGGAGGAAGTAGGGATGAAAGGGAAGGAGCGAGGAGGAGGATGAGGACAGGAGTACAGGAGCGTGGGGGGCGCCGTCCGTCTCGCGAACAGCGCTCCGCGGGCTTTCAAGAGAGGTCGAAGGCCAGGCCGAACGACGCCGCGTCGCTCCGCCGCCTGAGCCTCGGCGCCGCCCGTCCGCGGCGAGGTGGGCCGCGCCGCGGCCGTGGAAGCCGCCGCCTAGCCCTCCTCGCCGCTGCAGGGGGGGGGGGGGGGCAAGGGGCCCGGCAGCGGCAGCGAGGTCTGCGGGCTGGCCCCTGCCACCTCCTCCTCGCTGCCGGGCACCTCGGCGCCTGCGGGTGGCACCGCCGCCAGCTACGCCAGCGGCGCGAGGCTGGTTCTCGGCCGCCCCCCCCCCGCGGGGGCGCCGCCCCGCTGGCCGCCAGGGCCACGGTGGCGGCCACGGCCAGCGGCGGCCGCGCCAGCGCCGTGCGCCCGTCGCCGCCCGCTCTCGCCAAGCGCCCAGCCGATCCTCGGCGCGTCAGGGCCTCGTCCAGGGCCGGCCAACCACCGACGGAGGACGTCTGTCTCGCACCTCCGCATGGAGTCGGCCATCCACGCCTGGGAGCACGAGAGGCCATGGCGGCGCCGCGTGGACACCCTGCGGTTAACCCCCCCGCGCGCCCATGCCCCGTCGCACATCTCGCGGGCAAGCTGCCCCGCGGTGCGACCCGCGACGCGCGCGAACGCGCGCCGCCTCGGCTGGCCCAAGACGGCCTCGACGCACGGCGCGCAGCGCTGCGCCCAGTCGTCCGCCAGCTGAGCCTCCGCGGCGCGGGTGGCGTCGATCCACCGGCGCGCCCGCCCTGCGAGCCTCCGCGCCGTGGCAGTGGGCCTGGGGGGGGGGGGGCCCGCGGCAGCGGCCCCCTGGGCTGCCTCTTGGCCGCCGCCACGGCGGGGCCGCGGTTCCCGGTGGCGAAGCGCGCCGCGTGCCAGGCCCTCGGCCTGCCCTGCTGCAGGATCTCCTCGCACCCCTTCTGCGCTCAAGTGAGCAGCTCCGTGCGTCGCTCCCTCCAGCCCCTGGCGCTCGGGTATGGCCTCGATCCTTGGCCGCCGCGGCTGGCCTCGCGCCCCTCGATGCGCCGCCGCAGCTGCGCGAGGCGCGCCTGCCGTGGCAGGCCGCGAAGCACCTCCGCAGCCACGCGCGCGGCCGCCGCCGCCAACTGCCTGCTGGCCTCGCACGCGCGCGCCCAGGCCGACAGCCGAGGCGGCGTCGGCGGCGGCGGGCGCCCAGCGCCAGCCGGCGCCTCCTGCGCACCTTCGCCCCCGCGCCGCGCAACGGCGTCCGCCAACCCCGCGACGCCGCCCAGCGACTGCGGCTCGTCGACCGCGCTGCAGCTGCCGCCAGACTCGCCGTCGGTCGACGTGTCCGCGGACTCCGCATCAGGGCCGCCCGCGCACCCGAACGGCTAGCCAGTCTTGGGACCCAGCGACCACAGCAGCTTGTCCCGCCTGGCATCCAGGTTGGAGACGTGCAGGCGTGGGCGCGGCGATCCCTACTCCGCGGCGGGCCCCGGCAGGGTCGCTGCGCTCCGCGGGCCGCGCGCGTCTGCATCCATGCCGCGCAGACCTCGCAGCAGACTGTGGACCCAACGCGCCGCGGCCGATTGCCCTCGTGACCCAACATGCCCCCCTCGGCGTCACGCCGCGGGTTGCCGCTCTCCAGCTGCGGGCCATTCCCGTCGCCCTCGGCCTCTCGCAGCGCCGCGGTCGCAAGAGCCCCCCCCTCTGGAATCACGCATGCCTGGGCCCCGAAATTGCCAATCTCGGCCCCTGCCTTGATGCGCGCCAGCCTCGGCGGCTTGCACGCCGCCCCGAGGGGCCGTGCAGCGCCGCGCCAGACCGCGCCCGAGACCGCCTGCCGCGCCCCCTGCATAGCAGCCCCCGTCGGCCACCCACGCAGATCACCACGCGTTCCGCCGCCGTCGCGCGCGGGGCAGGTCCTGCAGGCGGCGGCTGCGCCGCCCTCGCAGACTGCTGCCAATCGCCTACCTGGAGGCAGCGCTGCAAGGCACACCCAATGCGCCTCGATCCCGTGGAATTCCACGCAGACCCGATACACAGCGCGCTGCGCCGCTCTTGCTCGCCACACCAGTCCGCCCACGTGGATCCAGAACGCGCTGGGACGGCTCGACTGGCGGCGCGGGCGCCTCCACGCCGCGGCGCGCGCGGCCCGCGCCTGCTCGAGCTCCTCGCCCAAGGGGCCCGCCCCCCGCGCCAACGCCAGCTGGTCAGTGGCGACGAACTCCAGCTGCGACCCGAGGAGCTGCAACGCCCGCAGGAGCGCGCGCCGCCCCCCGCGCGCCCCGCTGTCTGGAGCGGGCCACGCAGCGCGCCGAAGGCCGCCCGCAGGGGGGCCCCGTTGGCCCCCAGCTGCGCCAGCGACCACTCGCAGCGCCTCAGCTCGGGCATGCTGCTGGCGAGCCCCGAGAAGTCGGTGGACGCGATGCTCCCGCGCTGCTCCGCCGCTGGCCCGCGCCAGTCGCCCCGCGGCCTGATGCCGGCGTCGTGCGACGCTGGCGGCACGCGCGGCGGCGTGGCTGGAAGACCGACCTCGTGCGCGAGGCCTCCTGAGCGTGGCCTGTTCTGTCCTGGCTGCAGGCCCCTGTCGCGCATGCGCGCCCAGGCATCCTGTAGCCACTCAGGCAGGACAGACTGCTCCTCCTCGCCATGACGCGCCAGGAGCAAGGCCTCGCACCCGTGGAGCCTGTGCCCCGGGGCGTCGACCGCCTCGCCGCAGGCCAAGCACTGCGCCGAGTCCGCCAGGCGCACCTCGTGGAGCCGCTGCCTGGTCCACGGCGCGCCAGCCCAGTGAATCCTCAAGCCGGCGGCAGCAGGGCCTTCGGGCAGCTCCGCGCCCTCGCTGCCAACGCAGAGACGCAACGCTCGGAGCCAAAGCGGTCCAGGTGAGTGCACCTCCGCGAAGTGCCCCATGATCTGTCGGTCCTGCCAACGGCCCACCCCCTCGAACAGGAAGGCCTTGATGTCCGACGGCGACATCGTTCATTTCTGGATGTGCTGCTCCTCGTTCGTGACAAGGACCGTGCTGGACCACATGTACCAGCCGCTCCTCCATAGCGTGAGCGACGTGGAGGCTACCAGGCGCCTGGCCGACGCCCACGACGGTCGCTCGATCAACTTCTCCGTGATGATGGCCCACGCCCGCTGGAGCCGTCTCAGGGAGGTGCGCTGCTCCCAGATCCAGCTCGCGTACTTGACCACGAGCGCCATCGTCGCTTCGTATATGGGGTCGTATGTAGCGCAGCGCTGGGTTGCCCGTGGACCCCGCTGGGCCTGTGTGCGCACCCAGATGCCGACTGGCCTTGGCACGCAGCCGCCGCAGCTCGTCGTCCGTGATCCCCGTGACCCCAGCGCCGTGGCCTGCACTAGGGAGCAGCCCCGCGCGCCAGAGCAAGGCCACCTTGCGCCCTGCTGCGCGCTGCAGCGCAGCCAGCCGCCCTCGGCGCCGCGCCAGCGCCTGCAGGCGGAGCCTGATCTGCCGCCGCTCGATCCTGCGGCTTCCGAGGTCGTGGCCCAGGTTCCGCGCCCAACGCAGCCGCTGCCAGCCCCTCGAGCCCGCGTGCCGCTTGCTGGCGCGCGCGAGGCTCGCCGAGGACGTTAGGAACCCCGATTTGGCTGGCTTCACGATGATGCCGAGCGCCTTGGCCTCCTCACGGAAGTGGGTGACGGCGGCCCACAGCGGCTGGATGCTGCGGCCGGCCTCGCCGACCCATTGCAGCGTGACGTCTTCCACCAGCGCCGTCGGCGTGACACCCATGCCGCGGATCCGCTCCAGCAGGCGATGCAGCAGCACGGACACCAGCGCGCAAGCGTGCGTGCATCCCGCCAGCACCCTCTGGCCCGAGACAAACTCGCAGGAGACAGATCCGAATGCCTACAACCTCCGCGGCTGGCGGTACAGCTTGAGGAGGAGCCAGACGAGGGGCAGCGGCACGCGCAGCTGCCTAACCTTTTGGAGCAGGGTTGCAAGGACCACAATCTCGAATAACTTCCAAGCGTCCATGAGGACCATGATTACCTGTTCCCAAATATTGACCGCGACCTCCGTTTCCAGGTTCCGCGTCGGAGGATAACCTGCCAGCGCCCGCCTAGCCCCCAGACGTCCACGCTGGGGTGCTGCCGTAGCCCGTAGCCAGCCCCCTGGACACCTCTGCGCGCGCCCGCGACCACCACCTCACATTGGAATGCACGAGGGTGACGAGTCGGCATCCGCCCGTAGGCTTGGGCAGCCGACGCATGGCGTGCCAGAGGCGGCCCTCAGGCCTTTCCATGCACATGAACAGCTGCGCGCACACGTGCATGCCCTCGTCCGATAGGAAGCTGAAAGCCCTCATGCCGATCTTGGCGGGCCCGATGGCGGTGCTGCAAGGAAGGGAGAATGCCGCCTGCCGCAGCTGCTCGACCGTGAGCTCGGGCAACGGCTCCCACTCGCCAATGTCCGCTGGCCTGCTCATCGGCTGCAGAGGAGGAGCAGGAGGAGGAGGAGGAGGAGGAGGAGGAGGAGGAGGAGGTCGACTCACTCCCCATCCGTGACGACGCTGCGAGGAACATTTCTGCCTTGGCCGGTTCTTCTCTGGCCCCGCTCCTGAGGCGTACTGCTTCGGAGTGCTGCCTGCGGTCGGCAGGTAAAAAGGGGCGTCCTATCGGCCTGCCCTCCGCAAGGCTGCCGCTCAGCACCCTCAGGACCTGCCGGGGCAGAGGATCCTGACTCTTCCTACTTCCTCATATCTCCTTCTCTTCCCCCCTACCTCCTCCTACCTCCTCCTACCTCCTCCTCCTCCTCCTCCTCCTCCTCCTCCTCCACCTCCCCCTCGTCATGCTGACTCCACCTCCTAGCGCCTAGTTTCTTCCTCCTACTTCTCCCTGCAAAACTACCCCTAATCCATCCGACCCTTTTCTTCACCCTCTCGGTCATCTTTTCTCGTCATCGGTTACTCGTCCTCTCCCCCTTTTCATCATACCTGCCCATCGTCATCGATCATCATCACCATCCAGCTCTGCACCATCCTGCTGACAATTCACCCTCTATGTTCTATCTCCTGCTGCCAAGTACCTCCCACATATATCAGTTGCTCCTCTGCATCAGCATCGCCATCGTCACACGACCTGTTTATCTACACACACCTCCGCATACTTTTCGCCATGGTTCCTCACGCCTCAGGTCTCCTCGTTTTCATTATTATTCCACACACCTCGACATAAGCCGAAATCCTCCTCCTCCTCACCTCCTCGTTGTCGTCATCAATCATCGTACCGGCTACCTCCTCATATCTTCTAGCTCCTAATTGCTCAACATATCCTCCTACCTCCTTTCTTTTTCCTCCTTTTTCTCCTCCCCCTCCTTCTCCTCCTCCCCCTCCTCCTTTTTCCTTCTCCTCATCAGCATCCTCCTCTTAATCCTTCCTCGTCCTAATTCCTCACGCCTCCTCCCTTCCTCACCCCTCTTTCTCCTTCTTCCACAGCCCGTCCCTGCGCTTCGTCCCCACACCTCCCGTAGTCCAAGTCGGGGTGGAAAGGGACATTCCAGACAGGCGGGATAGTGAAATCGCGGTTGGTGTTGCTTTCCCCTGCTGCTGATAGTACGTCTCCATCAACTCCTCTTTCTCCTCCTTCTCATCCACCTCCCCATCCTCCTCCACGCTTTGAATTTGATAAGTGATGGGCCCGGGAAATACAGAGCACAAAAGTGCTCATCGACATTCGGCAAACTCAAATTCCAAACATTCGAATCTCAAAATCGATGGACGTCCTTTTTGAAACATTTAAATCCACTGGTTCGCCATCTGTCTGAGGATCCTGCAAACGTTGCGAAATACAACACATCCCCGAACTGCTGTACATTCTTTCGATTACGGAACCTATTCTCTGAATCGATACATGCACAAAAGCTGCCCCGAAACTTTGAGATCTGAAACCAACGGTTGTTCAGACACCCTAAAACTGTGTTCGATGGGAACCCATTGGTTGTTCAAACGTTTCAACACTTTCAAAACTTAGTAAATCTCCCAACGCCAAAAAGTTAACGCATGTTTCAGATACGGGAACGTTCGAAAAGTTTGAGAACTTCGTGTGCTAAACATTCCCAAGCACCCCTGGGAACCACAGAAAGTGGGGGGCAACGGCTTAAACATGTCAAGTGCTTGCCAATTCAAGTGCGAATATGTTCACATTGTTGGTGACAGAGAAGGCCTGAACACTGTGTCCAAACCCAAGGTGTCAGCACATGTTTTATTCCGTATGCTTACAACAGATGCATGCACCAAAACGTGCTGCCACTTGTGAAACGAATGTATTTCCAACTCTATGAGAACAGTTTGGGTGGGCCACCTCGCGCAGTTCACCCGCGGCTGCCTGCCTGAAGACTCGCCCTATAATCCCTGGTCTCGCAGCTTGAAAGGCGGCTTCCTTCGGCGCCCGAACGCGGCAACTACCGCTCCCGCCCCATCGCCCTTGACCGCGCGCTTAACAGCACCGACGCTAACAACGTTCTCTCCGCGCAACGCTGCGTCGCAAATCTGATGCGCGATTGAAGCCGCGCCGTCCTCTAGCACGGCAAATCGCAAAGGTAATTCCACGTACTGAAGCGCACCGGCAACCCATGAGGGATGCGTCTAGTAGCGCGCTCAACCCCCCACGTCAGCGACTTTACTCAACAACGGCTTCTGCCTGTCTGTCGAGCGAGTCGCAGGCGCAAGTCTAGCAGGCGCCGCTGACAACAACGCCACCAAATTCACAAGCGCGCCTGCGCAATTCTCCAATCAAAGAGCAGCGTTCACGACAGAGACTCTGCACTCTCCCGAGTCGACCATCTCCGACAGCAGGCCGGCCCGCATAGCTGTGCCACCTCCGAATATTAGCCCGCCAGTCACTCTCGGTATTCAACGCGTTGCCCGCCAAAACCTTACGAGCACATGCGTCCATATTCGCGCGCATTCTGATCTTCCTGGAATCGCCCATCGCGCGGCCCAGTCCTGCGCCCGTCGAATCCAACCCGAAATGGGCCCACAGCCTGTGCGATATCCTCGGCAAATCACAATTGGCTGCAGATGGCGGCCCCGAAAAATCAGGAATGGGGTGCTCGCGCGGCCTCGGTCTGGGAAAGATATTGCTTGATTTCCTCATGGCATCGCGAGTCAGCTCCAATCGCTGCGCATGGCAAACACGTTGACCGAACCCATGCTTGGTCGGCATGACGGTAGCGAAGAAAGCTGATATAAAGGAACTGCCTCCCCCGGCAACCTCTTCAGCATGCCTGTAAGAACGGGCCTTGCACACAGCATTCGTTCGTCTTCGGTGTGACCCGGATATCGCGGCAACCTTTTCACTGGTGGCCGCACTGCGCGTGGCAAATTGTGAAGGCTGCAGCGGTGGTGACAATGGAATGGCCAAAGCACGGTGCCCGAACGCGGCCGCGCTTTCCCGCGTCGCCCATCGCCTGAGCCATTCTGCCTTGAAGCGCGAGAGCTGCTGTTTGAACGCGGGCATGCGACACGCCTGAGCCAGCGGCCCGCGCGCGCGGAGTAGCAGCGGCACGAGCCCAACGGCCCAACGCACCAAATCATCGCCTATGTCAAATGCCGAAGTATACAAATTGCCATTCTCGGAAATTCGATTGAACGGTGTCTTATCAAACCTAAGGCGATCCTCCATTATGATCAGCGGCGGCATCAGGCATAATGCGCGTTTGTTCTTGTCAGACATATTGCATAAACTTCGATACGAAAGGATGTGAACCAAGTCCGTCGCTCGCATTCGAGATGGAGGCTCTTGCAGAAATCGACCTTCATGTTTGACGGCATTCGGGCTTTGTGCGCGCCAGGAGGTATGAATTTACGGCCATGTCAATATCTGGACTATGGCGGCCATCGCTAAAACATACCTTCTCGCATTCCTCGGCGGCATGATCAACCAAAGCCTGCGTCTGTCCACACGAGCGAATACCACACCAAAACATGCAACATATGTGCATGTCTGCAACAGTTTTAGCAACGCGGCTACTTCACTCATGTTTTCCAATGGGCGCGTAGCATGGTCCACCCATGCGAACGCATGTAACTGGATTTCGAATACACCCACCAACATATGAAACGCGCAATAGTTCACACCGTCTCCTTTCACAGTGAGCCGCCCTTTCGCGTCCCCATAATTATCCTCAAGGGAAATTGACGGCTCCGGTAAAACAATACAAGAGAGATCTACAGAGTTGGACCAGCAACATCGGTCCATGCCTGTGACGTGTTAAGGTGTTACCCCTCGGTGCCAGCTGACGCTGGATCTGGCCCCTCCGAACAACAACGTTGCAAAACTGCTGGCCTGGCCGCCCTCACGGTTTCAGATCCCTCGCGTCTCTGCTGCCGTTGGCATGACTTCGCACGTTCCGCAAATTCAGGGTCGATCCAACCATGGGACGACCCAGCACCCTTCGAAGACCACAGCGCACGTTCATTCAAATCGCTCCTTGGCTGTCATCAGCATGGCGCCACTGTCGCTGACAGGCTCTGGAATTTCTGAGGATAATCTGTCTGATTCGGCGACCATTTCATACAAATGATGGCGATGCGAGAAGCTTCCATCAAACGTCTGCTGCCCAAGTGCAACGGACTGCGTGCTACGAGCCCTATATTTTCCTACGGGAACCATTGGGTCATGCTATCCAATGTCAGGGCGGTTCCAATACTCGATTTTTGTAGGAAGTGAGAAACGTACACAACGAAAGTTTCAAATTTTGAAGACATGCGGATTTCTGAATCCACTTGGTTTTCGGATCCCCTGGGTTCTGACATCGGGAAGCCCATTAACATCGAAAACGTGTAAAGGTACTGACTGTGTAGAAGCAGCTCCAATCATTTCCAACCATTGAAAATGCGACGCTTTCGGAACTGCAGACATAATACGTCAATCTCTTGGAAATCCCACGGCATGTGAGCAAAACCTATGGATTCCCAAACCTTCTCGAAACCAAGATAAAAAAGGAATGTTCCGCAATTGGTCAAACATATGCGCACCCATGGGGTCCAATGCTTTTAGGAATCCCCAGCACTTGAAAATCCATGGCCCACGGGATTCTTAAAAATAAGCGCTGTACAGCTGGCATAGGTGCCCGGCCGTTCGAAACCACGAATAAGAATCTATAGTGTCGAGACAAATTCCAAAACTCCAGAACACACAAAACAAGTACCGCACAAAAACTGATACGATCTCGAAGCAGGCGCCTGGTGGTAATGAAACGCACGCGCGCGCCCACGCAGATCACAGTACACCTGATACCTGAAATACGCATGAGGTAAAGTGTTGGTTATGTTTCTTCGCATGTGTTACACGTATGTCCATGTATGCGCGCATCTGGAATAATTTATGGCATCGCACAGGACGGCATCACCCATGTATGCAATCGGGGCTCTCCAACGGCTCCCTCGGGACTCCGAAATTGCAGTCACAAGCCAACTTGAAGGCCCCGACACCAAAAAAGACCCCCCAAAGCACCCCAGAGGACCCCAAGAGGTACCCCCGCGCACCTGAACGCTGCTTTGTGATGGGAATGATTGGTGGCCTTCTGAACCATTGTTTCGCTCCACCGTGATCGTCCGGAAGGTGTCTTGGAGCGGAGCTCTCTTGAGGCTCGTTATGGGTCCATCTCCCCATCCAAGCAAGCTAACAATCGCGCGTTCAGGAAAAGAGTTGATGCGAGAATCGGCCGCTGATCATCCTGCTGCACTTGCAAATGTGAGCGCCCCTCGGACATTAGACCGAAACTGCAACTGCCTCTGCTGATCACAATGCGCATGAACAAAAACACGAAACTATATCAAAGTGTGGGGTGCTTCTACTGTGCTTACCTGTTCTACTTCACATAACAATCACTGTTAATCCACACCGCTAAGCATGTTTAGCTGCTCCCGAAGCACACATACACAGACACCCCCAAATATATCTACATCAACCTATACATACTAGAAACATCGCGCGCGCTCAACAAAATCAACCCGTCATGGGGCCAAGCGTATAGCGCGCCAGAATCGCCGTGTCTGGATGATCGGGCTCTTGGCTTGTAAACGCACGCCTTGATGACCGAAGTCGCCTTGAGGCGTTGTGTTCACGGCGGTCCTGGGTTATCCTTGGACAATATTGTAACTCTCTTCGGGGCCATATGGACTTCCGAAGCCATCTTGGAGCCACGCGTTGGCAACGAATGGGACCCCCAGAAAAGAAAGAAAAACACGTTGTGATTCTTCTGGTGTTTCCCGACCATCCTGTGGTGTTGGGCCCTCGTTTTGAAGAGGCCGTCCCCGCGTCCTCATTCCTTCCTTCCTCCTCCTCCGTTCCCTCCCTCCTCCCATCCCGGCCTCTGCCTTGCCTGTGCTCTCTGCATTAATCAATTTGTTCGGCACGCCCACTAACACACGTTTCGAAACCCCCAAATGGAGCTCCGCCGAAAACCCCAACGGCAGGGTTTACATGCGCCTCCCCGACCCAATACAGCCTCTCGTGGCCCATAGGAAGCTCCACGGGAGGCCCATGTGGCAGGGTCTCCGTGCATCTCCCCCGCCCAGTACAGCGCGTCGTGGCCCCACAAGGAGATCGAACGAAGGCCCCGGCGGCGAGGTTACATTCGTCCCTCTCGCACAGTATAACGTTTCGTGGCCCATAGGGAGCCCGACCGAAGGCCCCAGTGGCATGGTTCACATGCGTCTCCCACAGCCAATAAAACGCTTCGTGGCCCCATACGGGGGCTCCACCGAAGGCCCCAGTTGCAGGGTCTATGTTTCGCCCACCCAATAAAACGCTTCGTGGCCCCATAGCGAGCTCCACCGAAGGCCCCACTGGCAAGGTTTACATGCGTCTCCTCCACCCACAACTACGCTTCCTGGCCCCATAGGAAGCATTTTTCGATGGACCCAATGGCAGGGCTTACATGGGCCCCCTCCACCTAGTACAATGTCTCGTGGTCTATGGGGGCTCCACCGAAGGACCCAGTGACACGGTTGACGTACGCCCCCCCGCCCAGTTACTCGACGCGGGGCTCCCCATAGGTGCAACTCATTACCTTGGTGAATATTTCTCTTGATATCTGTCAATGAGCGCCTGTGTGCGAGGGCGAATCGCTCGCTCGAGACATTCCCACAGTCTGCAAGCATGAGTGTGACCAGTGGCAAATCTGAGAGCGACTGATTCTGAGTGTGAGTTAATCTGGGTGCGATTGAGCCGGGGTTTGAGTGGGTATGCGTGTGAGTAAATATGAGCGCGAGCGCGTCTGTGTGCGAGTGGGTTTGAATATGGACGAATCTGAGTGCGAGCCAGTCTGTGATTGAGCGGATCGTAGCACGATGAGTCTGATCATGAATGAGTCTGGGCTTGAGTGGGTCTGAGTGCGAGAAAAAGTGTGTGTGTGTGTGTGTGTGTTAATGAATCTGAGTGCGAGTGAGCCGAGTGTGATTGGGTTTGGATGTGAGGCAGTCTGAGTGTGAGTCGGTTTGCGTTTGAGCGGACCGAAGGATGATGAGTCTGAGCAGGAGCGAGTCTGAGTATGAGTGGTTCTGAGCGTGTGACTGAGTGTGATTAAGTTTAAGTATGGATATGAGCGAGTCTAAGTGCGAGTGAGCCTGCGTGTGACTGAGTCTGAGTATGAGTGAATATGAATGCAGAAGAGTGAAGGAGAGCGGAGAGCGAAGGAGAGTGAGGCGGAAGCGTGTTAGTAAAACTAAAGCTTTGGAACATCGAACCTCGATCGTCTGGTCCTGGCTACTCGAGTTGCCCACGTCCTCCTCCTCCCCTCCTCCTCCTCCTCCCCCTCCTCCTCCTCCTCCCCATCATCCTCATCATCATTCTCATCACCACCATCATCATCATCATCATCATCATCATCATCATCATCATCATCATCATCATCATCATCATCATCATCATCCCCTTCCTGCTTCTGCTCCTACCGTGTTCATGCTGTCCTCTTTCTCCTCCTCCTCCTCCTCGTCCTCTTCCTCCTCCTCCTCGCTTCCTCCTTTTCTTCCTTCTCCTCCTCCTCCTCCTCCTCCTCCTCCTCCTCCTCCTCCTCCTCCTCCCCCTTGGGAGTGCTGAAACCAGCAAATCGCCTGAGACATCCTCCCAAAACTGTTCCGAAAACGACAGGTGCCCAGCATCATAACGGCCAAATCGCCTGAGACATCCCCGCAAACTGGGCGCGAACGTCCTCCAAATCTGCTCCGAAAGCGAAACATGTTGGAAGAGAAAATGGCCAAACCGCCTAAGACATCCCCACAAAATCCCGCGAAAGGGGCCGAGTGAAATACCCCCCCCGCCGCTCCCCTTAGAGTGCTGAAACCAGCGAATCGCCTGAGACATCCTCCAAATCTGCTCCGAGAGCGAAGCGAAACATGCTGGAAGAGAAAATGGCCAAACCGCCTGAAACATCCCCACAACATCCCGCGAAAGGGGCCGAGTGAAATACCCCCCGCCGCTCCCCTTAGAGTGCTGAAGCCAGCGAATCGCCTGAGACATCCTCCAAATCTGCTCCGAAAGCGAAACGTGCTGAAAGAGAAAATGGCCAAACCGCCTGAGACATCCCCTCAAAATCCTACGAAAGGGGCCGAGTGAAATACTCCCCCGCCGCTCCCCTAAGGAGTGCTGAAGCCACAGAATCGCCTGAGACATCCTCCAAATCTGTTCCGAAAGTGAAACATGCTGGAAGAGAAAATGGCCAAACCGTCTGAGACATCCCCACAAAATCCTACGCAAGGGGCCGAGTGAAATACCCCCCCGCCGCTCCCCTTAGGAGTGCTGAAGCCACAGAATCGCCTGAGACATCCTCAACATCAGTGTGTGTGTGTGTGTGTGAGTCATCCGATGAGTGGACCTGAGTGAGTGTAGTGAATGTATGAGTACAAGTACGAGTGAGTCTGAGTGATGAGTGAGTCTGAGTGATGAGTGAGTCTGAGTGATGAATGAGTTTGAGTGATGAGTGATGAGTCTGAGTCATGACTGAGTCCGAGTGATGAGTGAGTCTGAGTGATGAGTGAGTCTGAGTGATGAGTGGGTCTGAGTGGTGAGTGAGTCTGAGTGATGAGCGAGTGGGTCTGAATGAGAGGAGTGGTGTGTTCTCTCTCCTCTGGCGCCGTCCGCCAATAACAAGAACCCCATATTTAGGATATGGGGAAAAAACGCGTCGCAGCCCAAAGGGAGCCCCACTGAAGGCCCAAGCCGCAGGGTTGACATAAGACTCCCCCATGCAGTTCAGCGCTTCGTGGCCCCACAGGGAGGCCCCAGTGGCACGGCTCAAATGCGTCTAACCCACACAATAAAACGTTTCGTGGCCCCATACGCAGATCGACCGAAGGCCCCGGTGTCGATGTTCACATGCGTCTCCCCCGCCCAATACAACGCTTCCTGGCCCCATAGGGAGCTCCACCAATGGCCCCAGTGGCAAGGTTTTCATGTTTCTCCCCCCACCCAATAAGACGTTTCGTGGCCCCATATAGGGAGGCAGGGTTTACGTGCGTTCCCCCCGCCGATTACAACGTTTCGTGGCCCCATAAGGAGTTCCACCGAAGGCCCCAGTGGTAAGTTTACATGCGTCTCCCCTGCCAGGTACAGCTTTTCCTGGCACACGGAGAGAGCTCCACCGAATGCCCCGGTGGCAAGATTACATGCGTCGCCCCCACCCGATGTAGCGCTTCGCGGACCCATAGGAAGCTCAATCGAAGGCCCCACATGCGTCTCCCGCACCCAGTACTACGTTTCATGGCCGTAGGGAGCTCCACCGAAGGCCCCAGTGGCAAGGTTTACATGCGTCCCACCCGCCCAGTATAGCGTTTCGTGGCCCATAGGTAGCTCCACCGAAGGCCCCCGTGGCAGGATCGACATGCGTCTCCCTGCTCCATTTCGGCACGCCCCGCGTGGCCCCATAGGGATCTCCACGGAAAGTGGTAACCACAACGCGGCATTCACAACTGCAGATGGTAGCGTCCTTCGCCAGGACAGTTCACCGATTCTGTCCTCATGGAAGTCCTGTGCGGGCACGGTCGCGGCCTCTTGGGGCCTCATTGTAGTGCCGGGACTTGCTGGAGCAGCCTGGGGGCGTCCTGGGACCGTCGTGGGGCCCTCTTGGAACTTCCGCGCAGCTCCGGGAGCCTCCTGGGGGAGCTCGGGGAAGGCCCTGGGAAGGCCCCCGGAGGCGAGGCGCATCTTCGGGGACCCTGGGTGCCCCCTGGTTCGCGACCCGTCCAAGATGGCCCAAGACGGCTCGAAGAGGGCCTCCGAGAGCCGAAGATGACCTCCAGAGTGGCTCAAGATGTCTCAAGATAGCTCCAGATGGCTTCCAAGATGATCCAAGAGGCTGCAATATCGCTCCAAGACGGCTCCTAGTGGTCTCGAAGCCTCCCAAGATAGCGCCCCAGCGGCTCTCAGAAGGCTTGGGCCTCATGACGGCCCAAGAGCGCCACAATAGAAGCCCAATAGGGTCCCAAGACGGCCCCACGAACGCCCAGGAGCGCTCCAAGAGGGGTCCAACAGGAGATTTGTGGGGCTCTAAAGGGGCAGTGCTAAGTAAGACACCCCCCTGTTTGATAGGCTTTGCCGGACTTTGTCTTTTTCGGGGGCATCTTTGGGAGGCTTTGGGCCTCATGAAGCTCCGAGAGGGCCCCAGGTGCTTGATCATGGCTTCCAAGATGGCGCAATATGGTCCAAGCTGGCCCACGATGGCCTCCAAGATGCTTCCAACAGCCCCCTATCATGGCCCCGAGACGTGCCCACGTGGCCACGAAGCCTTCCAAGGATGCCTCCAAGAGGCCAACATCCTTCAAAACCTATGGAACATCAATGTTGCTTGCCTTCTCGCTCTTTCGCTTCCGATCGATTTCGCAAGCCTCAAACAGGTTCAACGAGAACCTCAGAGGCTGCCAAGCGGGGTCCAAGATGGCTGCCAGGAGCACCCAAGACCGCCCAAGAGCGCCCCAAGAGAATCCCAAGAGACGTCTTTGGGAGCTGCAGAAGGGGAAGGCTAATTGACCACCACCCCTTGTTCCATCGAACT
>CAUYUJ010002905.1:17500-37500 GCA_963575745.1 Prorocentrum cordatum | reverse complement strand
GGGGTTGGAGGATCGCGCCGTATCGACGATACATCGGAGATGCATCGGCGATGCATCGGGGATGCATCGACGACATCGGCGATGCATAGGCGATGCCAGCGCGAAACCAATCGGGCTCCACATCGAGCCGCATCGTCGAGGCATCGGCGTTGCGGCGCGGCATTCCGACCCCATCTGCTCCGACCCCGTCTGGGACCTAGGAGGCCTGGACAACGCCGAGGGTGGGGGTCTCCGGGCTGGGCTTCCTGTGGACGGTCCTTCTTGTGGTCGAGCTCACACTGCATGGCAGGGCTCCGTCGCGAGCGCCCAATGCTGTGCAGTCAGCGCCGCGGGTTCGGGTTGGGGCGCCTCCTCCGCCCTCGACCTGCGGGCCCAACGCGCCCTCGCGGTCCTGGCCTTGCGCGCGGCAGCGGCGCCTCGCCTCCAGGGGCGTCGCTGGCCTCGGCGGGCCAGAGGCGCGGCCGCCGGGCCAGTGAGCCTCCGACGGGGGCACAGTGTACCTCCAGGCGCGGCGGCGGGATGATGCCCGCGGGGATCCGCTCGCCACGGGCCCGGGCAGCCGAGGATAGCCAGCAGAGCGTGAGGAGTGGCGGATGGCGACCGGGTGGCCGAGGCGAGCGGCGATGGCAATCGCCTCGGCCTCGGCCGGAACGTGGCATGCCCGAAGCGCCAACCAGCATATTCTTTTGGCTGGCGCACGCGAAGAGCAGAGGCGCTGCGACATGCCCAGCAACACGAACACAACTGCCAGGCTGAGATAGCCAATCATCAACGATGCCTGCGAGACGCTGGTAGCACCCCTCTTGCCTGTGAAGTGCTCGAAGGTTGGATCCGCACGAGGTTGGTGGATAATACCGAAGGTCGACAAGAGCGCTCCCATAAGCGCCCACAACCAACATTGCATGAAGCTGGCATTGATGGAGACGAAGATCCGTGCTGTCAAGATGATCGCAGCTGACGCCATAATCGAGAGCCCTCAGCGGGGGATCCCCTGCTCTTAGAGTCATCTAAGAGTTGGTCCAATCTGCTACGGGTGGCATCATCCGATGATAACTGCAGGGAGGTGCCTGTTGTCGACGTTGCCAGAAGTGCCGTGGTTGATCGCGAGCCCAATGAACAACACGAGTGGGGCGATGGCATACGGGACGAGCGTGAAGGCTGCCCGGTAAGGCACATGAACAAAACAGCGTGGAGTTTAGCGACGAACGCGAGCGGGCTTTATGTAAGAAGGCATGGCGACACCACGCTGCGGCTTACGCGGGCCGCCAGTATGACACACCGCGTGGAGAAGAGGGCGCTTACGCGCGACGTTACTCGTGAAGCTTACGCGCGAATGCTGGCGTTATCGACCCCGTCTTCTTCCGTCGCTCAGTTGAAGAACAAATCCTACACTGTCCCTGCTGCTCGCTGCAGTGGCTTGTGGCAGCAGAAGACGCAAGTGCCGAAAAGGGCCCAAACAATGCCGACACCATCGCCGTGTGTGCATCGATGCCGAGCGACGCCTTTACGCTGTACGGGCCACCCGCCTCGTGCGCATAGTACACAGCCGCCGATGCGCTGAGGGCGCCGAGGAAGGCTCAAGGCAGAATGACCGACATGTTCTGCAGTGTCACCTCTGGTATCTCCCAGACGGCCTGCGCATCCACACATCGGGGCATGCAGAATCGGAAAATTCTAGCTGGCAATCTTGACCGCCTCCCAAGTGCCGCCATCCGTGCCGACCTTGTCCTCTGGCCACCATGAGCTGAACATCCATCCCATGACGGCGCCAACCACAATGATCATCACTGCGTTCGGAATCGGAGAGAACTGAACACGAGGTAACTCGACACCGCAAAGACCAGCGGCACAAAGCCCAAGTGCCTCGCGGAGAAAGCCTGCATCAGCTGAGCGATGCACAAGTGCGTCAAACCAACGACAGCTGATGCGATCAGCAGCGGTGGCTTCGAGGCAACCTTCATGATGGCCAGGCCGGCGAACCCAACCAAGGCAGCAATGAAGCCAGCCTCAAGGATCGCTGCGGTGGTCATCGCCCAAGCGTAATTGATGCGTTATTCCAATGCCGTGCGGCCTTCCATGGCATCGCGCGCAGCCGCGGCCATGATGTTGTAGATGGCAACAGACGCTGCAACAGCATTGATGCCGTATGGCATACAAGCAAGGAAGCTCCGAGTGTCTGGTTCCATCATGGGCAAAACCATCCAATCGCAATCGAAATTGAGGAAGACCAAGGTGACGCACATGCTAGTGAGGTTCTCATCGCACATCTATGTTCATATCTATGTATGTGTATGTATGCACGGCTGCACCCAGGACGCCCGTCCAGGAGGCTCTAACGTGCCTGGCGAAACCATCCACATCAAGGCAAGCACCTGCCTCGACGCGTGCAGCACTGCAGCGGCCGCACGGCACAGTCGAGAGCGAGGCCGAGCAAACTGCCTCTGCAACTATCTCGGGCCCCGCTCGCCTCACTTCATACATCTGTTCGAGAAGATGCATCCCTTGCCATTTCCACTTCCATGGGCGGAATCAGAGCCGGAGGCAAACGTGGCCACGCTCTTGGCAGCCTTGCACCTCGGATCGCGATTGAAATTCAGCCCAATACTGATACCACGAAACAACTGTGCCTCTCGCGCTTGGTCGAACATCATCTCACTATCTTTGTCCGAAGGAAAATCGAATATCAATTTCGCCACCTCGAGCGCAACGTCGCCATCACCGCTCATTGCATACTCGCCCTGGAAGCATCGCGACGCACGTATCTTCGGCGCCGCCACCGATGCTCTCTTCCAAGCAGCGACAAACTGATCATGATGGGCCGTAGCCGCCGCGGGCGCGATGTCCGCCAGCAACTTCTTCTTTACCCTACCCGCGACCTTCTTGAGGATCACCCCCCGGGACTCCTTTTTTCTCACAGGCGCCTCCGAGGCGGAACAGCATGCCCGAAAAAAGGGCCGCTGGCTCCTTGCCGAAAGGGTTGCCCTGGTAGTCTACCTCTGTCCTTTGCCTCTTTGCGAGCGCCCGCGCCCGCCTTGTCGCGCTGCTCCGTCGCCCAGCCCATCGCCTTCATGAAGTCGTCCTCCGCGGGCGCCTCCTTCGCGAAGTTCTGCGCGCGGCACTGGATCGCGCGTTCCTCGTCCAGCTGGAGTGTCAGCGTCGCCATCGGCACCATCAACTGCAGCTCCTGGGTCCGCTTCTTGCCGCCTGCCACGGCCTCGACCTCTCACCCTGCCCTTTCCTTTTTTGCCCCCTCGGCCTTCCGCTCGGGGTCCGCCTCGTCCACGGCCTCTCGCGTTGGGCGGCCTGGGGCCCCGGGCGTCGCTCGATGCGGGTTCGGGCGCTGGTGGGGCCGCTGCAGGTGTCGCGCCGCCTGAGAGACATGGACAACGGAGAAAACGAAGATGCCCGGCCAGAGAATCACGCCTGCTGAACTAGGCAAGACAGCGGGCGCGCTCTTTGGCACCGCGGAGAGCAGCGTCAAACTCCTGGCGCACGCTGGCAGGATGGATCTGCAACCCGCGAGGGCCCGAGAACTATTGGCCGCACTTCGGACAAGCAGCTTCCCCACATCCGCGCACTTAGCGGGGGCGGCCTTGCAGGGGGGCAAAGCGCTGGCGGAGGCACGGGGCTCGCTGGCGAGCCACTCTATCCAGGGTCTCTCGAGGGCGCCATGCTCGCGCACAACCCCGAGCGAACGATCGCGAGCAGGAGGCCCATAAGAGACGCCGTCGGAAATCGCCTGGAAGTCGAAGAGGAACGTCGAAGCCGACGGGCGACATCTGCGAGCGAGCCCTCGAACTCGAAACAGCCTGACACAGCGGCGAGGACGGCGACGGTCGGGCCGTCATCTCCGGCGCCCAAAGAGGGGATCTCTGGTCGCGTCGATCAAGACAGAAGCGACAAGCCTTCGCATGCACAAACATCGCCGAACAAGAAGAGCACATTCAACACAATGAACACCGCATCGCTCACGGAGATCATCGGATGAAACTCTAGATGCGCGCGCAGGTAGTCAAGCAACATGTCGCAGGCAACGAATCTCAAACCGCTCGAGATTTTTCGGGCCCCCAGGACTGACGCGGCGGGCCTCCAAGGCGCGCGACATAATAGATCGGACATGCGCAACCCACAGACGAGCCTCAGCTTGAGGGGGGGGCCCTGGATCTCCACAGACGGGCAGCAAGCCGACGGCGGGCCACGCGGGCCTTTTTTTCCTTATGCGAGCCTCGACCTCGACGAGGCCACTCCCAGAGCTATTACTCATGGAGTCCAAGCACTTAGCTGCGACGGTGACTTTGATGGGGGCCTCGGGGACATTCGACATGAACTTGCCCTGGCGGGTCTGCTCATTCAAAGACCTAGACCCCGCTCCGAAGGCCCTCGCGGTGATCTCTAGCTTGGACACGTTCGCCCCGAACCCCGCCTCAGACAAGACCTTGCCTGTGTTCGTGAGCAAGAGGGCAAACGCGTCAGCGTCGGTGAGAATCTCCATCGCGCTAAGGTCGCCAATGCAAGCAGTCTCACCTAAGGGATTGCGATCAGGGAGACGCGAGTCAGAACCCCGCGAGCTCTGCGGGTTGGCGTCGAACGTCGCCATCAAGGAATGATCGCCACGCTCGCGCTGAATACGACAGACAGCCACTTCATACATTAAAACAAATCACAAAGGGCCCTCAGTTGACGAACGCCCCACTCACTGCGCAAACGTTGCGACACGACCAATGTTTCAATCGCAGATCAGAACGCACGCTCCGTCATGGATACCCCCGAGCAAGAGTGCAACATCTGCTCGAAGAAAAATTCACCGTGGATTCCCGGAAGTTACGGCGGTCGATCTTACCAACAGATCGAACAGTCCTTGAATCAATCCGCCGGCCCCAGCCCCCGGCCCCCTCGCGGGGCCACCAGGCTGCAGGGCTAAGGTTCGCAGTTTCCTGTGCCTGCTGCAGCTTCCAGTTTCCACGGTTACAGTTTTGCTTCTTGCTGCTTACTGTTCCTTGCTGACTTCTTGCTGCTCATTGTTCCTTGTTGATGGGCAGCGCGAGGGGGGGGGGGGGGGGGGGGGCAAAACAAAACATGTTTGCAGCGCCCAAGCCATATGCTCTGAATTGCGGGGGCGGCTAAAAATTGACACCCCCGAGGCAGATCGGCGGGGCCAGGGCCCAAAAAAAAGGAATCTGCCACGTGTCTGAAATTTGGCGGCGCCCCTCGCGCAGATCGGCGGGGCCAGGGCCCAAAAACGCAAGAGGATTTGCCGCGTTTCTGAGATTCGGCGGCGCCCCGTCGCGCGCGTCCGCAGGGTCAGGGTCCAAACGCGTAAAAAGGAATGCGCAACACTTCTGAAATCCGGCGGCACCCCTCGCGCATATCTGCGGGGCCGGGGTCAAACGACACATGGAATGTGCAACATTTTTGAAATTGCCTGGCACCTCTCACGCAGATCGGCGGCGCCAGTAACATCTCTAAACAAAACCGGCGGCGCCTCTCACGCAGATCGGCAAGATCAGGATCAAAAAAAAAAAACAAACATAGGATTTGCAACATTTTTGGAATTCAGCGGTTCCCCTCGCGCAGATCGGCTGGATCAGGGTGCAAAAAACACTTTGGATTTGCAGCGGTTCTGAAATCCGGCGTCACCCCTCGCGCAGATCGGCGGGGCCAGGGTGCAAAAGCGTGGGATTTGCCACATTTCTGAATTTCGGTGACACCCCTCGCGCAGATCGGTAGGGTCAGGATCCAAAAACACATGGCGCAGATTGGCAGGGTCAGGGTCCAAAAACACGGGACGTGCAACATTTCTGAAATTCAGCGGCGCCCCTCGCGCACACCCGCAGGGCCAGGGCCCAAAAACGCAGAATGGATTTGCCGCATTTCTGAAATCCGCAGGCACCCCCCGCGCAGATCCGCAGGGTCAGGGTCGAAAAACAAACAGGTTCGGACACTGCTTCACGGCGAAGCCAACGCCTCATGACTTCGCTCTTCCACGGCCCATTATCCGAGAGAGGGGGCCGGCGGCCTGAGGCGAAGCCGTGGCGGATATGAAAAGAGGGTGGTCGTGCAACTTTCACTTCGCGCTCTTGGGCGCCGCGGCCGCCGCTCTCTCGATGACCCCCGCGCGCGGTCGCGATAGCATCTTGCGCGCCGCGATTCGGGGGCCCACCGAAATGGGCGTGGCTGATGCGCCGTGCGATCTCACCTTTCGGGTCTCCGAGAAACTCCTCTGCCTGGCTTGCGAAGGTAGACGGCCTCTCCATCTTTGGAGGACAGCGGAACCTGGCACATCTCAACCATGCCAGAACTCGCCGCTGCAAAAAGAGGGGCTACTTCGGTGCTCGCCATGTCGAACAAACCAGCAACTGCACCACGGGACACCCGAATCTACGACGGCTGCAAGATGGAGAGACCTGCTTTGAAATCCGGCATCGCGTCAATCAGATTCTCGACCATCGCATGGGCGAAGACAGGCGGGGCGCGGTCTGCGGCATTCAATGTCACCGTCTCGCGCCAGCGAGAGGCGGCGCCATCGACTGCCATGGTCGTTGCGTCGAAGATACGCATCATAGCAAAGGCCTTTGCCTCAATCTCATCCTCCGGATGCCAGCCGCACTGTCCGCGCAGCTTCAATGTCGCAGAAGATGCCGAAGACTTGGGAGCAAGAGTCTGCGCGATTTTGAAGGCGCGTCGTGCGCCGCCAGAACGAAACATCAACTTTGCCCCCTCAGCCAAGGACTCCGCATGAGCCTTCTCGCCGACTCTGATGGCGGCCTGGGCCATTTTGGCGGCGAGACGCGTCTGGCGCTGCGCGAAGAAGCGCAGAGCAGAATGCAACGATGCGTTCAAAAACTCGCCGCCCGCTTGCGCCCCCACCCAACTATGATTCTCCGCGACGAGCTTCGAAGCGGACTCGCTCAAGACGTTCGGCCGACGAGGTGCGCGCGAGCCTGGTTGTTGAATGAACCCAGTACCCGCCGCGGCCATGGCCACCTCAATCTAGTCGCACTGGTCGCAAGCGTCGAGGCTAATTGGCACGCGCCCCAAGTGACCACTCACGGCAGAACGAAATCGAAGAACCCTCGCGCAAAGCTCAGAGTTGCACATATCAGCATCGCCCCGCGCCCCTTTGCTACATGATTTGACAGCTCCGCCAAAGAGTTGCGGATTCCATCTGTCGGACTGACTTTGGAGACTTCATTGGCTTCCGAGACGGTAGCTGGAAGAGCCCGCCCACTGGCCTGCGGTCACGATATCCGCCCAGGCTAAGGAAGTGTAGCCCACCTGCGCGGATAAGCCAGGGCAGCAGGGTACTTTGCCTATCAGGGAACTCGTGCGACAGTGCTGTCCATTCGGGCGAATTCATGTCCCATTGAACTTCCTGCTGGAAGAACAAGAATTAAGAGCCTTCGATTGAACGCCGCGTAAAATAAGCATTAACTCGTAACTTTCGGCATTCAGACTCGGGGGACTCTTGCGCGGGCCCCCAAAGCCAACAGAAGGACTCTCCTGCTTCAGGTGAGCAATACTACCCACCCCCCAAATCAAAGTCGATCTGGTATGCTGCGTCAAACTGCGGAGGGCCGCACTCATGCAAGTCCAGCGCTGCCGCTGATCACCGTGAACTTCCGTCTGGCCAGTCTGGGTCAAAAGCGGCGCATTACCTGACGAGAAATACACATCACGTTCGTACCATCCTCGACCACTGCGTGATCGAATGCCACCCAGCTTCCCTTGCATCCAGGCATGCTTGCATACGAGAGGGTCGGGGCCAAACGTGTCAGTGCCCACGCGTGGCATCAGTCCGTCGCGGGTCTGAAGCGTGGATCCCGGAAACGGCACAACACGAAAGTCTTGGGAAACGCACGCAACACCAATGTCAATTGAAGCACCCTGTAATAGGAACCTATGTAAATCATAATAAGCTCGCGCTGATCGGAATAGTTCGTGGATCCTTCCCACAACTCGCAACCTCTCGCACATGTAGGTGCGCGCGTACGCGTATCCGGCGTACATCGTCACGCACCTGGGTCTGTCGTCTGCGCCGAGGACGGGTATGATCTTCAGCAAACGGCACTCCTAGCATATCAGAGGCCTTGGATTTGGTGCTAAAAACCGCATGAATATTCTGGGGGGTCGCGAAGTCGGCGAGCCGGGCTGCCTGCGCTAAATCACACTGTCGGCCGCGATACCGACAATGACCATACAAGAACAGACATCGGATGGCTCGCCTAATTGCCCATTGTTCTCCATCATCTTAGTAAATAATCCCTTGCTGCTGGATGCGCGGCCGTCGGGTTGCGGCCGCGCCCTCGGTTCCCGCCAGTCACAGGGCCGACTAAGTAAGAAACAAGTCGGCGCCCAGAGTTAGGACTGGGGCCCTCGGTATCTTCTGAGTTGTTCGCTTCGGGGGAGGCCGACCTGCTCGGGAACCTTCGAACCGCAGCGATTGCGGTCGCCCCCCCCCCCCCCAGGGGAGGGAACCCCCAGGTGGAGCCTTCTATATGTATGGATTATGTATTACTCGTCAAATGTAGCGCGAGGAGTATCAAGTCAAGCGAGCAGGCAAGCTAGACAGGGAACGCTATACAGGAGGCGCTGAGCAGGCAAAGCGGAGAAAGCTAAACAAGGACAGCGATTGCAACAGGCAGGGCCAGGCATGTGCCGAAATACTGCTGCTACCTACTGGCGCGGCCAATGGTGGAACCATCAGCGCGGCGAGTTGGACCCTGCGCCACAGCATGGGAATGCCCCGCGCGCTGGGCCTCACGACGGAGCTCCCGATCCTGTAAATTGAGGTGCTCGACGATGGCATCAGGGAGTGGCGGGAAACGTTTGCGGTTTGCCCGGATTTCGTTCCAGCACCTGGGCCGGCGCGAATCGCACAGGTGTGACAAGAGACGAAGACGGCTCCCAAAAACGGTGCCGCAAGCGATGCAGGTGGCATCAGCTGGTGCCCAAAATCGCTGCAGGCACTTACGGCCGTGCCGTATGCGCATGTGCTGAGACATGCGGGCGCGTGCCGCCTACCGTGGACGCTTTGGCAACAGCGGCGGCATCGCATCGGGTTTCAACCAAGTTAAAGCAGCTCACAGCGCTGGACCAGCGTCCGGGAGATGCTAGAATGAACGCGACCCACTGCGAAGCATCGGTCCCCTCCGGGGGGCGCAAGGCTGTGAAAGTGTATGCGGTCTGCTGTCATGTTTTATGTGTTGTCATTTGTTGTTTGGCCTTTCGTCTCTCGAGTCCTGTTCCCTGCCTCCTGTTTACTGTCTGCTAGGGGGCCCCGCCGCGCCATCAAACAGCCAACGGGGGTGAAGCTCGAATCCTAGCTGCTCCAAGCCACCGCAGAATTCTCATGATGACGCCACCGTGCGGCTAGAACGGCCCGAAAGGCCTCCAAGATTGCCCGAAGAAGCTCCGAAGAGAGCCTCAGGAGGCCAAAACGGCTCAAGATGACCCCAAGATGTCCCACGATGGCCCCCAGACGGCCGAATATGCTCCCAAGACAACCCAAGAGGCCTCCAAGAGGCTTCCCAAGAGGGCCCCACGAAAATCAACGATCTTCCTCTAACGTCCACCATGACGGCCCAAGAGGCCCCCAAGACGGCCCCAAGACGGCCGAAGAGGGCCCCAAGACGGTCCAAGAGGCGCCCCAGAAGGCCCAAAACGATCCCTAGACGGTCCCAAGAAAAGCCCAAGAGGGAGTCCGAACCGAAAACTTAACCCTTCCACTCTGAGAGGGCCCCGGGAGGCCCCCAGAAGGCCCCAAGAACCCCCAGGAGGCCCCCAAGAGGCACCAAAGAGGCTCCAAGGAGACCCCCAGAAGACCCAAAATATGCAACAAGAAGCTCCAAAACGGCTTCCAAGAATCTCCAACAATGACCCGCAGACGCTGCCGAGAAGCCTGCCACGCCAAGCACCCACGGCGCTATCCACGCAGCCGCACGCACTAGTAATAGGGGGGCCGGCGGCAGAGGACGAAGCCCTTAAGAGAGGGATGTATGCATATATATATATATATATATATACGTATGACAAACACACTCTCTCCCTCCCTATGACTGTGTATATATACACACTTGAATTGTGCTCCCACACTCTCCCTACACACATTTATACATACATACATATATATACACCTATATATATATAAATGTATGTATAGTTACGTATGTATGTATATTAGCAGTTATAAATGTTCAAATCATGTACACATAAATGTAGAGAGAGAGAAACAAAAAAAACACACCGAACAAAATCTATGGACCCCCTCCCAGGAAATAGCACCATCGGCGCCCGAAGCCACCATCACTATCGCTGCCATCACGCCGCGTGCGTCCCGAAACCGGAGCGCCCCCCCACACCCGAGGAGCCCCGCTCGGGCCTCGCCCTCCGGTCGCCACCACCTGGCTCCGCGCCGGCCGGACTCGTCCCAGCAGCTCTGGCCGCACAGGTACTGGCTGAGCTCGTCCCAGGCGATGCGCTGACGGGAAACTGTTTCTCTTCTATGTGCCATAACCTCCTCCTGAGCCTTCCCCCCCCCCACGCGTGGGTCACATTGCAACCAGACCGGCCACTTTACAACCAGATGGGGTGCTTTACAACCAGCATGGGTTTTCCCAGAGGGGCACTTCACAACCAAGAAAACCATTTTACAACCAGACGAGTAAACGCACATGAGCCACACATGTTCCTCAATGTCCGAAATCTCCGTGGGTCCACGTAAGGGAGACACTTCCCTCTCTGAAGCGTGATGGTTGTGAAGTGACATGTCTGAAGCGAGAATCTGTGAAATGGCGGACGCATAGTGGGATCCAACAAAAGTCCTATTGGAATCCTATCGGCACCCTTCCCACAGGGATCCTGTTGGCACCAGATGAATCCCATTCATGGGTATCCAACAAGATTCGTCGATATGGGGCCTACGGGCGTCCTATTAGAATCCGAAGGGGACGCTTCCTATTGAAACCAGTTGGGGCTCATTCTAGTGGAAACCGATTGGAAACCCCAAGGGATTACAATCGGGAAACCTTCCTATTGGAATGCTGCGGGAAACGCACTATGGGTACTATATGGAAACCCGGTGGGTATTCTTGTGGGTTCTCACTCGAGATCAATAGGATACGTCCTTCTTGGGATCCCATCAGAACCATATTGGCGAATACGAAGGATATCGCATTGGAATGCAATTGAAATTCTTCCCTTTTTCGACCCATGCGGGCATATTGCTGCGATCCCACCCGGAACCAATTTTAACTCAACAAAAACGTGTCCTCGTTGACTCATGTTGTGCCCCGATGGGCCTCCTATTGTTATCCTTGTGGCCCAATTGAGATCCAATAAAGATCCTCCCGCTACAGGCTGGTGACAGGCCTGGGCGGTCTAACATGTTTTTTGTTTACACTCATGCTCTAGACCTACATATGTTTTAGAACCTGCTAACCTCTGCCTGAACACCCGGCCTCTTCTGGACCTAGAAAAGAGTAAGCGTTCGCCGCAAAAAAACGCAGAGGAACACGCGCGCTCCCAGGAGAGCGGGAATGCGGCAAAATAATCACTGGTAAACTTATAGCCGATACATGCGGAGCGCATATTTTTGCATCACCAACATGTTTGGCCCGCGCGCCTCGTGGTCTGGCTACGACGCAACCGCATGTTTTCGCATGCGCGGAAGCATGCGCACCCAGGAAAGCAGAAATGTGGCCAGAAAAGCATTGACAAATTTCTGGCCAATACATGTGAATTGAAACTGCTTGTCTTTGGAATCAAAGACCATGTTTGTCAGCGCGCCTCATCGTTTGCAAACAGCACAAGCAAGCATTATGTCTTCAGAATTGCGAAAACATGCGTGCCCAGGAGAGCGGACATGGTGGCAAGAAACTGCTGGTGAAGTTCTAGACGATACGTGTGGATCTCAATGTGTGCCTTTGGCCTCACAAACAATTGTAGTCGCGCCTCATCGTTTGGCAATCGCGAAACCGTATGTGTTCGCATTCGCGGTCGCATGCGTACCCAGGAGGGCGGAAATGCGGAAACGAATTCGACGGCAACAGTCTAGCCAATACATGTGGATTTCAAACTGCTGCTGTTTGTATCATAGACCATGTGTGTCCTCGTGCCTCATCGCCTGACAACCACGCAGACCGCATGGTTTCTCAATTGCGAGCATGCGCGCCCAGGAAAGCGGAAACTTAGCCAAGAAAGCGACGGTAACACTCGAGCCACTGCGTCTGGATGCAGTTGTTTTGTTTGTGTGTGTGTTCGGGCGCGTAGACAGCTTTCGCCCTCGTGCTTCATCGACTGGCAATCGCAAAACCGTATGTGTTCGCAATCGCGGAAGCATGCGTACCCAGGAGGGCAGACATGTGGCAAAGAAACCGTTCGTACAACTCTAGCTAATGCGTGTAGATTCCGAATTTCGTTGTTTGCCTCACAGGCCATGTTTATCCTCGCGCCCCATCGTCGGGCAATCGCAAAGCCGCACGTTTGCGCAATTGCGGAAGCATGCTTACCCAGGAGGGCGGAAAGTGCCCAAGAAATCGTTGGTTGAATTCTGACCAGCGCATGCGGATTCCAAGTTGCATTTCTGGCATCGCAAACAGTACGTGTTAGTGCATTCGCTTCGCACAAGCTTCAGAACGCTCAGGCGCTCGAAAGCCTCTGCAAAGCGCTCGGGCGCTCGGAAGCCTCTGCGAAGCGCCCACGCGCTCAGGAGCCTCTGCAGAGCGCTCAGGCGCTCAGAAGCCTCTGCATAACGCTCAGGCGCCCAGAAGCCTCTACAAAACGCTCGGGCGCTCAGAAGCCTCTGCAGAGCACTCATGCGCTCAGATGCCTCTGCACAGCGCTCAGGCGCTCAGAAGACTGTGCAGAGCGTTCAGGCGCTCATATGACCCTGCAGAGCGACCAAGGGCTCAGAAGCCTCTGCAAAACGGTCAGGCGCTCAGATGCCTCTGCAGAGCGTTCAGGCGCTCGGAGGGTTCAGAAGCCCCTGCAGAACGCGCGCGCGCGCTTTTGAAGGCTGGTTGTAAAGTGGCCGTTCTGGTTGCAAAGAGCCCCGCCTGGGTGGTAATGTGGCCGTTCTGGTTGTAAAGTGGGCTGTTCTGGTTGTAAAGTGGTCGCTTTCAGGGAAGACCAAGGAATCCGATCTTTTGCTGGTTGTAAAGTGACCCATCTCGGTTGTAAAGTGTCGTTCGGGGTTTTCAGAAGGCTCGGAAGTTCGCCGGCATCCTGAGAAGTTTTCTAAGTCTTCCCCGAAGACACAGAAGACCTCTCAGAAGGCCCGAGGGCTTCTGAGAGTTCCCGCCGCCTTCTGAGAGTGCCTTCTCTTGCTCGCCGCCCCCCCATCGCTCGACGCCGATCCGCCTTCTCGTCCCCATGACCCTCCCAGCATCCCCATCCTTCACCTCCCAGTGGTCACCATTCCTCCCCTCCTATTCCTGATCCCTCCTCTCCTCTTACTCACTCACTTCGTTCCTCCTCTGCTCCTCCCTCGAGCTTCTCCTGCTCATCGTCGTCGTTGTTATCCCCGTCCTCCCCTCCTCTCTCTCCTCCTCCTCCTTCTCCTTCTCCCCCTTCCCCGTTCTTGCCATGGTTCTCCCCTCCTTCTCTTCCACCCACTCCCACCCCATCCCCCTCCCCTCGCTGTCTGCCAGCGCGGTGGTGCACCTGGCGCCAGAGGAGAAACCCGGCGGCTCCATCGGGAGCCGAGGAGGCCAAGGAGGAGAAGCAGCAGAGCTGCAGATGACCGCCCCGCCTCAGCCGAGATGCGCGATAGAACCATGCACTGTGGGGCAGGCGGCTGAGAAAATCAACCGATCAGGAGGCGTGCTGGCTTGATGCAGACGGCACCTTCTGCTGGGGCCTCAGGAACGCACCTCATTCCGCGATACAGCCACGACTCAACATCGGGCGCGAGCAGTGCTCGTAACAAACCCAAATTCCTTCTCGAGTTCCACTTCCTCCTCCTCCTCCTCTTCCTGCTCCTGCTCCTGCTCCTGCTCATGCTGCTCCGCCACTTTCATCTCCTGTTCCGTCTTCTCCTCCTCCGCCTTCTCTTTCTTTCTTTCGCTAAGCCTAACACACGAACAGTGTTGGCCGATTGAACCTGTCACGAATGAAATGCACAGCAGCGTGGGCAACGGAATGGAGATCTGACGAAGGCAAAACATGTACAAGAAGCTAGGGTCTGAAGAAAGACGTTGGCCTCTTGGATAAGCTAAGCTGTCTAAGTCATACATCTGACGGCTGGTGGCTCGAGGTTTTGGTCAGGGTCCTCACTGCTTCTACCGCTTCCTCAAGCGCGATAGCCTCCGCAGTAAAAGAGGAAATGGGATCAATAATTAATGCGCCTGCGAATAATACTGGAATCGATACTTCGCACCCTCCTTTGCGAACGACAACCTCCACGCACCATGCTGCAGCCGAGCACGTCCCGGCACGAGTGCCCCCATCTGTGTGCACCAAGATGTTCGCATTAGCAAAATCCTCGGCTGAAGTGCGCCCACGTTGGAACCACGACTTCCGGAAATCCATCGTGTAGTTCATCAAAAAATCTGATCGAATGTTCCACTCTCGCCGCCGCCAGCAAATCATATCATCAATATCGCGCGCCGGGCGCCATCTCCGCCTTCTCTTCTCCGCCCGTGCCTCCTCCCCCTCACGCCCTCCTTGAGATCCGAAAGTGCGAACACATTGCAACGTCGCGAAAAATCACGCCTGGAGCCCCGGACCCACTTTTCCAAACCGGACCGATCTGTGAGGGTCCTGGGGCCCGGAACCTGGCCAAAACGCCCGGCGTGCAAAAATTGCAACGCCCGGCGTGCAAAAATGGGCTACCTCCCATCCCTTCTCCCCCCATGCTTCCCCTCTCCTCCCCCGTCCCTCCTCCAGCCCCGCCTCTCCACGCGAGGGAGGCTCATTGGTTGCACCTGGGCCGAGCCCGATCCGCAGCAGTCCCACCCCTGCCCCAGACCTTGCCCACTCATTCCTCGTCCACCTCCTCCACCTCCTGCACCCTCTTGCTCCCACCAAGCCTCGTCCTCGTCCTCGCCCTCCTCCCCACCTCCCCCCTACCTCCCCCCTGCTCCTCGCTCCCTCCGCCTCCTCCCTCCTCCCCCCCTCCCTCCTTCCTCCCCCTCCCTCCTTCCTCCTCCTCCTCCCCTCCTCCCTCCCTTTCCTTCTCCCCCAGCCTCTGCAGATCGCCCGCAGTGGCAACCAACCAGCCAACCTCCCTCATCCATACACCTTCCCTCGAGCCCCTGCCGGCCCCATTTGCTGCCTGGCCGGTGGTGCCCGGCGTGTACAACAGCCGCGGGTCGAGCGGGGTGACGCTCGACGAGCTGCGGGCGGGAGCGAGGAGCGAACGAGGAAGAAGGGCGACGACGAGCGAAGAGACAAGGAAAATAGAATGAGGGAGGAGCGGGCCGCCTCCTTTTTACTCGACGAAGGGGGGCAAATGACATCTCGAAGGCGTGGTGTATAAGGTATGCCGATCCGCCGCACGCTGCAAACGCCCAAATCACCGTCCGCTGCGCTCTAATAGTGCAAGTTCAGAGCGGGCGCTGACAGGCTGCTGGTGCATGGGTTATTCGTTAAGCGGGCTCGGATGCCTAAGAACATGAAGAAATACGTTTTGGCAATGCTAGACGCCACCCCTGGAAGAACGAGGAAAGAGGGGGGGAAGACGACTCAGGCACCAGGCGACTCGTCCAATGGCCACTGCTCAGAAGATCGTAAGCAACAGTGGTTTGGCAGCATGGCTTAAAGAAGGACCTGCGTGCGCTATTGCGAATTTTCGCGAAACGATGAGCGCTTCAATCTTCACCAAATGAAGCCACGCGGGCGTCCCGCGCGCCCATGTCGAAATCCTTCGAACGCCCTTGAGTGCTTGCTGGAGGCGCATGGCCCGTATTAAGCAACACCCCGCGGGACAGTTATGCGCGTCGGCCGCGCGCGCATGTCGAAATCCTTCAAAAACCGTTATCACCGACACGTGGACATCATCGGCATCGTCATCATTATCGTCATAGGCGTGCCCAGCATCAACGCCGTCATTCGAATTGCCGTCGTCATCGTCAGCATCGTCACCAAGATCGCTACTATCATCACGGTGCCCGTTTTTACTTGTCGACGTTGCCCTGCTACCGCGCCCGTCCGGATCACCGACTCGCACTGAAGCGCCCGCGCGCCAGCGCGGGCTGCGAAACGGGCTGGGAAGTACCCAAAGATCATCGTCACCGCGGCTGCGTCGGTCGCGCCAGACTAACTGGCCGCTCTGCGCGCGAGACATCGCGCGCCAGCGCGGCCGCAACGATGCGCCAGTCAGCGCCAAGCAGGCATCGCAATGGCCGCCGCATGGTTCCAGAATTGCGGGTGGGTGGGATGTTTGCGCATTCAATGGAATGGACAATGTGCGAATGCGCATTGGCTGGAGGCGCCACAGCACTTCCTATATTGCACAGCGCAGACTGCACGACATATCTTTCTACAAAATATATAGATCGACCTCCCCGCCCCGCAGATTTAACACGTCACCACTTCGCGGTGCAAGTTACGTACGATTCTGCCCCATCGTCCATCCTACATATAGATTCATACCATCCCAGGCATACGCATACCGACCCTCCCCACACACACATCATCCTCTGCAAAACACGTAATGCGCGCGTGCGTTCTTCTGACGACTCATGAATGTCAAGACTTTTTTCCCCAACAAATAAAACGACATACGCACGCGCGCATACCGAGATCCTTCAATAACCCCTGGTCCCGTAAAACTGTGAACATCATGCCCCAGAACATCTAAACACACAATTGGTTTCGCAACGCGGATTTTCAAACGAATGCGTTCGCGTTCTTGCGAACTCGTAAGAGAATCATAAGCTTCCCAGTTGGTTCACCAAATGTGGCCAAACTTGCCTCTCGCGCGCGCATGTCGAATCGTTCGGGCGACATTGCGCGCGTGCTGTCGCAAGAACCTTTGCAACAAACTAACAAACTGGCGAAATGCGCGCGCGCGTGTCGCCGCGCGCGCATGCCGAAACTAAGCATTTCAACGTCAAGTGTCCCGAAACCATGCGTTGTTGGGAGAGGAAAGTCGAACCGACAAGTTTTGGATCATCAATTTGGAAACAATCAAACCTGCGCGCACATAGGATTATTCAACATACTCATCACTTTCGACCAAGCGGGCCTCACGCGCCGCATGTCGAAGTCCTTCGAACGCCCTTGCGCGCGTACGGGGGGGGGGGGGGCGGGGCTCAGCCCCTGTCAAATAATACTTTGCGGACCATGCGGGTCACTAGCGCGCGCCAGCCGCACGCACATGCCGAACTCCTTCCAAAAACCTGCGTCACCGACGCGAAAACATCGTCATCGTCAACGGCGGATGTGATCAGCATCGGCGTCGTCATGGGCCTTGCCGTCGTCATCGCCACCACCGTCACCACCATCGCTACCACCATCATCATTGTCTACCGGTGTCGGCGCCCACACAGACCACCGACTCGCATTGTAGTGAGCAATGCCCAACGGTCAGCGCCGCAGCGGCCGCGCCGGTCGCGCCAAACTAGCTGGCCGCTCTGCGCGCGAGCATGCGCGGACTAGCACGGCCGCGGAGACGCACCAGCCACCACCAAACACTCATCGCAATCGCCGCCGCATGGGTTTTGCAAACGGAGTTGCGGGTGGTTGGGTGGGGTGTTTGTGCGGGCAGTGGAGCTGCCAACTGCGAATTCCACGGGTGAACTGCACCACGTAAATTGCACCAAAGGTTGCGCAACACAGATCGCAGAACATACGTAGCCTGCACAACAGAGAGCGCACCACGCAGATTACACCATTCAATTGTTTGCTCCACACATCGGGTGCGCACCGCTGGTTGCTAGAACACACGCAGTTTGGAGTCCACACTGGCTAACATTCTGCTCTTCGAGAGCCCGTCGCGCTCACGGGTGGCGGGGAGAGGGCAGGAGGAGGAAGAGGAGGACGACCCGTGTAAAACCAAGACGCGTCAATGATGCTGCAACCAACCTTCCCTCCAAGTTCATTTGTCATAGGGCCCTAAAGGGATTTAGAAGTATTGCGGGAAATGCCACAATGGAAGACAATCGCCTGAGAGTCATCAGTCGCACCAGAAACACCATTCCTGGGACTTCAACTTCGCGAATCAACGCTGCTTTTGCGTCCTGACAACCGTGCCAGAGCACTAACCTGGGACTTCAACACCGCGAATCAGCATGACTGCTGTGTCCTGATAGCCCCCCTTCTTGCCAGAAAGCAATTCCTGGGATTTCGACCATGCGAATCGTTGAACTACCTGGAACTATCAAAATGAATGCGCGCGACGCTAAGGCGAGAACCACACGCGGAAAACGAACCGCCCTGCATCATTCAAAACTACGGCACAGTTTTAAGACCAATGCGAGCGGCACGAAGGCGAAAGTCACATGTTGACAACCGCCCCCTCCATCCGTGAAATCGCTGCACAAGGTCAGGACACATGTCATGTGCGCGTAGCGAAGGCGAGAACCACATGTTGAAAACGGCCCGCCGTTCATCCTTAAAACGGCTGCAATTTTTGCTCAAACGAATGTGCGCGTCGCGAAGGAGAGAAGCACATGTTGAACACAGCCCACCCTCCATACGTGAAACTGTTACAATTCTGAAGCTTCAGGATCAGAAGTGGTGAGGAAGTCTCAAGCGAAACGCCCAGCCCACCATACAGACACGTCTGGGGGAGGAGTGATTCAGAAGGGGCAAGAATGGAGGAGGAGGAGGAGCAACATGAGAAGGATGAGGAGGAGGAGGGGAACGGGGAGGGGGAGGGGGAGTGGGATGGGGGAGGGGGAGGAAAGGAGGACGAGGAGGAGGAGGAGAAAACAAAAAGAGGAGGGTGGGCGTGGCGGCCGGGAGCCGCCTCGGCGTCTCGTGCCCCGTGCGCCTCTGCTCCTGCGGCCCGCGGTTCAGGTGGAGCGTGGGCGTGCGCACTCCTGCCCGCCCCCCCCCCGCGGCCGCCGCGGGTGGGGTGGAAGGCGGCTCCAACTCCCCCTCCTCCTCCTCCTCCTCCTCCTCCTCCCTCCTCCTCCTCTCCTCCTCCTCCTCCTCCTCCTCCTCCTCCCTCCCCTCCCCCTCCCCCGCCGTTTTCCTCCTCCTCCCTCCTCCTCCTACTCCTCCTCCTCCTTGGGCTCCCCCCACTGGTAAGGCTTCGGGGCTGCGCACGAGCAGCCCCCGACGGGCAGCCTCGGTTGGCTCCCGCAAGCCCCGCGCATAGCCCCAACTGGCCTCAACGGCCCCCCGAGTGGCACGTGGCGGTCTCAACACCCCAGCGCCGCCTCCGGCGGCTCCCCTGGCGGAGCTCGGACCTGTTTCCCGCCTCCTACATTCCTCCGTCACTCCATCATCCTCCTTTTCCTTCTTCCTCCTTTCCCTCCTCTTCCTCCTCCTCCTCCTCCTCCTCCTGCTCCTCCTCCACCCCCTCCTCCTCCTCCTCCTCCAACCTTTTCTCCTCCTCCTCCTCCTCCTCCTCCTCCTCCTCCTGCCCCCCCTCCTCCTCCTCCTCCTCCTCCTCCTCCTCTTTCTCCTCCTGCTCCTCCTCCTCCTCCTCCTCATTCTCCTCCTTCTCCTCCGTCGTCACCCATCCCCCTCCTCGTCCCCCTCGACCTCCCATCCTGTGCACGGCACGCGGTGGGTGGTGCGCTGCTCTCAGCACGCCTTCGGGGGAGAGGGGAGAGCAATTCTCGTGGTGCCTGCCGGCAAAAGGGTTGAAGCGGGAGGGCCAGGTATCGGAAGGAAGGGGGCGGCGGGGGAGCCGGAGGAAGAGGAGGAGGAGGAGCAGGGAGGAGGAGACGTCGCGCGCGCGGGCGAGGGAGCCGTCCATGCAGAAGCCCGGGCGGACCAGGAATTTCGCCCCAGACTTCCCGGCCATCCATGATCCTGAAGCTTGGAATTTACAGCAGCTTCTCGGATGGAGGGGAAGGTTGGAAGTTGTCAAAATCTGGCTCTCGCCA
>CAUYUJ010002905.1:0-12500 GCA_963575745.1 Prorocentrum cordatum | reverse complement strand
ACAAGTAGTCATGTGTAGTAGTAGTAGTAGTAGTAGTAGTAATGGTAGTAGTAGTAGTAGTAGTAGTAGTAGTAGTAGTAGTAGTAGTAGTAGTAGTAGTAGTAGTATTAGCAGCAGCAGTAGTAGCAGTAGCAGTAGCAGTAGCAACAGTAGTAGTAGTAGTAGTAGTAGTAGTAGTAGTAGTAGTAACCTCATGCCCGTGAGAATAAACACTAGGGGATAATAAAGTTCGGGGTTCAGGGAGAGATAATAAAAGTAGCCCAGCAGACCTCAGCATAATCTCGAAGTAAAAGATGGTCAAGAGGAGACCAAGCCGAGCACGTTTTGAGACATCCTTGGCGTTTAGTTTTCATAGAAATATCCTCAACAATGGCTTATTTACAAACGCTTGATGAAAATTGTTTTTTGTAAGTGCTCGCGTAGGGTAGCTCATGTGCCTCAATTTCCATGGATAATCAACCCCAGAGATAAAAAAGTTCAGGCGAGCGTGGGGGCACAGAGAACTATAAAAGACGAAGAATACCGTAGAAGAATAATAATAAAGAAGAAAAAGAGGAGAATAAGAAGAGGACGAAGAAAGGGAAAATCCAAAGTTCCAAATCTATCAATTTTAATTTACAAACGCTTTCAGAAAATTGATTTTTTAAGTGCTCGTGTAAGGTAGCTCATGTGCTTCATTTTCCATGGCTAATCAACCCCAGGGATAAAAAAGTTCAGGCGAGCGTGAGGACAGATAGAAATATAAAATAAGAAGAGGAAAGTAGAATAATAATAAGAAGAGAAGAAGAAGAGAAGAAGAAGAAGAGAAGAAGAACGGAAAAATGGAAAGTTCCAAATCTATCAATTTTAATTCACAAGCGCTTTATGAAAATTGATTTTTTAAAGTGCTCATGTACGGTAGCTCATGTGCTCCCCTCTCCATGGATAATCAACCCCAGAGATAAAAAAGTTCAGGCGCGCGCGGGGATAGATACATATATAAAAAGGAAGATAATAAAACATATATATAAAAACAAAAACTTGCTGGTTTAGCTTGAAACATCCTTGAGACATCCTTGGAACATTGCTCGTTTCGTTTGAGTCTGCCTCCCAAAATTATTGGTTTCGCTTGACACATTCTGAAAAAGTGTGATCGCTTCGCTTGGTGTTGCTATATCACCATCGCTTGATGTTGCTATCTCAACATAGCGTTTCGATGTGATAACGAAGTTCGGCCTCAGCGCTCGCCGCCCAATTTGAATTTTGTATGGGGCGACGATAATCAACTCTAAACGCTGAAGGGGGGGGGGTCCCTTTATTATCATCGGCATGCGGTTAGTAGTAGTAGTAGTCGTAGTAGTAGTAGTAGTAGTAGTAGTAGTAGTAGTAATACAAGCAGTAGTGGTAGTAGTAATAGTAGTAGTAGTAGAAGAAATCGTAATAGTCGTAGCAGTAGTTTTAGTAATGGCAGTAGAAAATATTAGTATTAGTGGGAGCAGCAGTAGTAGTAGTAGTAGTAGTAGTAGTAGTAGTAGTAGTAGTAGTAGTAGTAATAGTAGTAGTAGTAGTAGTAGTAGTAGTGGTAGTAGTAGTAGTAGCAGTAGTAGCCGTAGTCGTAGCGTTAGTAGTAATAATAGTAGTAGTAGTAGTAGTAGTAGTAGTGTAGTAGTGGTAAGTGGTAAGTATTGGTAGTGGTAGTGGTAGTGGTAGTGGTAGTGGTAGTGGTAGTGGTGTGGTAGTGGTAATGTGTAGTAGTAGTAGTTAGTAGTAGTAGTAGTAGTAGTAGTAGTAGCAGTAGTAGATAAGTAAGTAGTAGTAGTAGTAGTAGTAGTAGTAGTAGTAGTAGTAGTAGTAGTAGTAGTAGTAGTAATAGTATCAGTAGTAGTAGCAGCGCGCTTGTATAGCATTGCGTTTCCTATCTGTATGTTCGCCCTAACAAAGTAGCCCTCTTCCGAAGCACTCCCAGACACCACTGGCGCGAATCGTGACGTTACTGGCCGCCTCCCCGCCCCCAGGTAAAGACCGTTATCGCCTGAGACTGAAAATTGGTATATTATTCGAAATGGACCCGTCGCCTGAGACTTACATACGCGAAGCCCACTGTCACAAGCGTGCACTGGTGCAGCAGTAGTAGGGATGAGGGGGGGGGCTGCGTTTTTTCGAAAAGCGGGTATCACTGGAGAAACCTTGTTGAACTGTATGAGCAGTGCCTCTCGCGTTCCCGATTTCGCGCAAGTAAGATGCATGACGCGTGACGCGTTATTTCCAATCGCCAAGGTCGAAGGCCCAGCTGTGCTGGCCTTTCAAACGGGGCGACTCTTGTCGTGAACATCGCGATGTGCAGGGGCGTATGGGGAGGTGGCTTGAGACGGGAGGGCTTCTTGCATCATAGTTTACGCATATGAGGTTTACTCTGATCCTCCTCATCCTCCTCATCGTCACCCCCATCATGAACATCTATCTTGATATTCAGCATCGTGGCCACAGCCACCATCACCATCATCATCTTCACCATCACCATCATCATCATAATTGCCATCATCATCATAATTATCTTCATCATCACAGCATCACCATCCGCATCATCATGTTCAGCAGCAGCATTATCGTCACCATCAGCACCGCCATCATCATCATCATCATCATCATCATCATCATCATCATCATCATCATCATCATCACTATGACCATCTCCATCGCCATCGCCATCGCCATCACAGCCACCATGATCATCAGCATCAACAGCAGGATGGTCCTGCTTCCTGCCGCCTCCCGCATCCTGCGGCCTGACTCCTCGCTCCACCCTTTCCTCCCTAACATCCCCGCTCCCTCCCCCGTGCCTTCTCGCTCCTCCCTGTTGTCCTCCCTCTCCCCACCTTTCCCCTCCTGCTCCTCATACCTCCCCCTCCTCACCCCCCTCACCCCACTCCTCCTCCTCCTCCTCCTCTTCCTCCTCCTCCTCCTCCTCTTCCTCCTTCTCCTCCTCCTGCTCCTCCGCCTCTTCTCCTCTCGCTCCCGCCTTCCGCTCCTCCGCCCCTCCCTCTCCTGAAAGCCCCCCCCCTTTCTTCTCCACCTCCTCCGCCTCTTCTTCCTCCTCCTCCTCCTCCTCCTCCTCCTCCTCCTCCCTCTGCTCATGCTGCTGCTCCTCCCCCGCGCTCCTGCTGATAAAGAAAGAAAGAGACAGAGAGAGGGGGGAGGGAAAGAGAGAGGGAGGAGAGAAAGAGACAGAGAGAGAGAGAGGAGAGAGAGAGAGGAGAGAGAGAGAGAGAGAGAACGAGAGAAGAGGAATCGAGCGAGAGAGAGAGAGAGAGAGACAGAGAGATTGAGAGAGACGAGGTTTGACGGGTGAGCTCCGGATCGCCCTCCACGCCCCCTGCAGAGGCTTACCCCCACTGGGTCCTGCAGTTGGCGCGTGACCCAGCCAGGGAAAATTCGAACCACTCAGCTCGAGGCGGGTCCATTTACCTCCCCAAAGCTACTGGCTGGCACGAATATTTCCAAAACAGTGCTGAGCACTTAGGGGTCATCATGTGTGGTATAGGGAGCTGGGCCTGATACCTGGCATGGCGGCTATGGACTCGCCGTCACCGCCCCGTCACCGCCCCGTCGCCGCCGCCTCGTCGCCGCCCGTCGTCTGGGCCTGAAGCTTGGTCTGGCGACTATGTGCTCGCCGTCACCGCCCCGTCGCCGCCTCGTCGCCGCCCGTCTGGGCCTGAAATTTGGCCTGGCGGCCATGTGCTCGCCGTCGCCGCCCGGTCGGGGCGTCGTCGCCGCTCGTCGCCGCCGTTGGATTGCACCACATCGATGGTAAGAAACAGCCGCGCCGGCGGCGCGCAATGTGATCGTACACAGCATAGACGGCACCAGTGATACTGCACAACAGGATTTGCACTACATCCAGTTGACAATACATGTTGTACGACCACCAATTTTTACCACATAGATTGCACATCATAGATTACACCACGCGGATTGCACAACATCGTTTGCACAACCCCACTGATTTCACAACCTATATTACCCAACGCAGATCGCACCACATGTGTAGCACCGCATAGAATGCACCACATAGACTGCACCACATATATATGTCCCCGCATAATTTGCAGCACGTGGATTGCACGGGCTCGTGTTCGTGACAGCGGCGCGATTCTTGATCGCTCACAACACAGATTGCACCACATAGATTGCACAACGTAGGCTACACCACCTATATTACACAACGTATACTGTACAACCTAGGGTGCACGACACACATTGCACGACATATGTTGCACAGCATAGATAGCACCACATAGTTCGCAAAACCTGAATTGCACAACTAAAACTCCTAGAAACTCCATGTGTGGGGTCCACGTTCGCTGACATGCTCTAAGAAGCCAAGCTTGTGTGTCGGATTGGCTGTTCTGTTCCGCCGTCGCCGCCCCGTCGCCGCCTCGTCGTCGCCCATCGTCTGGGCCTGTCTGTCGGTCTGGTTGCTATGTACTCGCCGTCGCCACCCCGTCGCCGCCTCGTCGCCGCCCATCGTCTGGGCCTGGCTGTCGGTCTGGCGGCTATGTTGCCGCCGCCGCCGCTCCGTCGCCGCCAAACAAGTTGCCCCAGGTCGATTATCCCGTCGATTATCCCTTCTATTCTGCTTTCTACTTGATGCACAGGTCTCCCCCCCCCCGGGGTTAACTGGCCATCTCTTCGTATTGCAAGTTACCTGTGAGTCTGGCCGATCGTCCATCGTAAAAGCGGGTTCGTATCATCCCAGACAGGCTGGTATCGGCTCCCCCCTCGCCCCCCGCAGAACAAATACGCGCGCGCCTTCATTTGTCAGAAAACAAAGCTTGCCCAACAAACCATGGACAAAAACAAAAAAAACTACGTGCGCACTCGCGCGTCGTCGCGCGCGCATTCCGCACTCTGTCAAAAACCTTAGGTGTCGTAGAAACTTCAACGTCGAATAACCCGAAAACAAAAAAAAACACGGTTTCGCAACAAGGGTGTTCATCAAAAAGCCTGCGTTCGGGCTCTTGCGAATCTTTAAGAAAACCACGCGTTGCTTCCTTCAAAATGTTCCGCGGAAGCGCGTCGGCGTGTCCGAGTGGGCTGGGCCCCGCAGGGCCTCTGGGGCCGGGCCCCGCAAGGCTTCCGTCTGCGATGACCTCTTGCTTCAGGAAGCTAGAGCCGGAAAGGCTGCGGAAGAGACATGTGTCCAACGTGCGCGCGAAGACGTCTAAAAAAAAACAGCCCGAACGCATAGAAACGACAGCCTTGGGTTGCCAGGGGGGGAGCGCTTCCGTGCCGCACCCCTCCTCGGGTCCAGGTTTTAGCCAGGGCTCGCCTCGCTGAACAGAAGCCGCCCTGGGAGACTCTAGCATCAACTCAACCTGGATCCTTTGCCCTCGGGCCTGTTGAACTATCCTCAGAGGGCCAGCGCCTCGACGTCGGGCCTGCCCCCGCGCACTCGTGCGTCAGCGGGGAAGGAACTTTTTCCGAACGAGAGGCGCGCGTAGAGGTTGCGCGCCAAAACGCACGCATGGCGGCGGAGTGCGCCGCGGCTCACCCGCGGCCTGCGCCGACCAGCAGCTCCTCGATCATCTGGGGCTTCAGCTGCCTGTGGTAGATGCCCAGCCGCAGGCACTCCTCGCAAGGCTCCGTGGCGCTCCGCAGCCAATGCTGCTGGATGGGCAGCGACGGGACGTGCCTGCTCGTGAGTCTCTCAGGGGCGAGGGCGAGCTCTTGGCCCACCAGCGCGGGCTGCTCCCCATCACTGATCAGCCCCCAACGACTCTTCAAGAACTTCATCGGCGACTTGCAGATGCGGTACCCGACCCACCCGGGCAGGAGAGGGATTGCTAACGTCGACCCGAACATGACCACGATGACCGTCACCCACATCTGCTCCATGACCGTCTGGCTACTCGCGACCATGACCGCCTGGCTGGTCGGGGCCAACTCTCCGCGAGCTCCCCCGAGTAGCCTCGCGGCCAGCAACGCTCCGCGCGCCGCCGTGCGCCCCGAGGACGGTGTCCGAAGTGGAAGCATCGCCGGCAGCTTCATGAACCTGGGCCCCTCGAGCGGCTTGGTCTGCATGTCCGCCCTGCTGGCGCCCTCTTGGATCATCGCCATCGAAATCGCCCCGTCCCTGACCTTCTCCTGCACTCAGAACTACGTCGCATCCCTGGTGTCGAACATTCCCGCGCCCGAGTCCCCGACGTGATGCGACGCCCGTGGCTCCAGAGCTGTCGCTCTTGACCTACAGCGCCATGTCGACCCCCATCTCCAGCGGCGCGCTCTCCGACCAAAGGCCCCTGGCCGAACCGTCCACGACGCCCGTGAACTCCGCCTCCGCGCTGCTCGGAGCGCGATTGCCTTGCTGGCCGCTCCAGCCGTCGATGAGGTGCGATCCGATGCACAGAATACCGCCGCCCACGGATTTCCGCCTAGGCTCGGAGGCCCAATCGCTATCAACCTCCACCACGATCACCTTGGGCATCTTCTGGAACTCGAAGAACAACTCGCGCTGAGGGCGCTGACCCAGGTGGCTCGCCAGACGCTGTAGAAGAAGCCAACGGTGCCAGATTTGGGCCGCCATGCCCCTCGCGAGGTAACCCGCGGCCTGCTGGGTGTCAAAACGATCGCGAGCTACGCGCAGAGAAGTGGGGGCCATGCTGCGGCACGTAGTTGGGCACTCCAGCGTAAGCTCACCGGCCGACTCCCTGCAATCCTTGCCGACGGTCTTGAACGAAGGCGCGGTCGTCCACTTGGCGGCGCTGCTCTCGCCGGCCTTCCTGTTGAGCGCGATGCTGACCAAGATCTCGACGTGCTCGCGGTCGCGCGGGACGCAGAATCCCTCCCGGCACCACAGGGCCGTCCTCTTGAGGAAGCTCCCTGACTCGACTCCTCGAAAGTGGCGACAGTTTTGCAGATCGCAGCCCCCCAGGGACGGCGAGGTCTCGCTCAGACCCGCGCGGTGCTTCACTCCGCAGGACCCACCAGCAGCCCTCGAAAGTGGCGACAGTTTCGCAGATCGCAGCCCCCCAGGGACGGCGAGGTCTCGCTCAGACCTTCGCGGTGCCTCGCTCCGCCGGACCCACCGGCAGCCCTCGAAAGAGGCGACAGTTTCGCAGGCCGCAGCCCCCCAGGGACGGCGAGGTCTCGCTCAGATCCTCGCGGTGCCTCACTCCGCTGGACCCACCGGCAGCCCTCGAAAGAGGCGACAGTTTCGCAGGCCGCATCCCCCCAGGGACGGCGAGGTCTCGCTCAGATCCCAGTTTCGCAGATCGCAGCCCCCCAGGCCGAGGGTTGCCGACCCGTGGCATCACCTTGACCTTGAAGTGTCCTTTGATCAGGTCGTCGAGCCAGTCCAGGGAGGCCAGCCTTCCGCCGGCCAGGAAGTCGTCGCCATGGACGATGACCATCAGCTCCCTCTTCTTGCGGAAGTAGACCTGCACCGTCACCTTGACCCTGGCGGAGCCGCCCTTCTCCATGACCTCCATGATAAAGTTCTAGAAGAGGAACGAAGCTCCCCTCGTGCCATACAGGGCGCGCTTCAGCTGGCACGCGATGCTCCTGGGCTCCTCGCCACGGGGAGGTACCGCGCGGATGTCCCCATCGATGTGCGCGTGGAAGTCTGCCACCGACACGTCGTAAAGCGCGGGCATGCTATCGTACCCGACCCCCGTCGGGCAAAGGCTCGAGGCGAAAAATAAAACCACCAATCTGAACGCTGCCAGAGGTGGAGTGCCCTCGAAGTCGTTGCCGCGCACGCGCCAGGCAATCTGCATGGCCACGAAGCGTGTCCTCACGGTCTCCTTGCCTTTCTCGTCGAGGTGCTCGACGTCGACCCACTTGCTACGAGCGCGCTTGCCCTTCGCTGAGCGCTTCGGAACCCGGTCGAAAACTCCGATCTCCTACATCTGCTTTCGCTCGTTCTCCCTGCCTCGCTTCACCAGGATCGGGTTCGACATTCTTGCCTGTCCTCGCGCCATAGACGTTCTGGCAGGTCGCCTCGCGGTCGAATGGCCTCTGCTCGGATCTCGACGACAGGTCATCAATGGGAACGGCATCGCACGCCAGCGTTTCGCTCGCTACCGCCATGTCGACGGGAAGGTAGCCGATTCTCCTCTGCTTGTGTCTGGTCCTTCCCACTAGCAGCTCGCGGCCCCAGTTCACCCCAACGAATCCCAGCTGCATGGGCTCAGGAGGCGCGTCGGCTTCAAGTCGGTGTCGACGTGGTCGCCCCCCGTTCGTCGGCCTCTCGACCTGGCTGCTGGCGCGCCGGCACGACAACTTGCGGGTTCCCGTCGGATGCTGGCGGCGCGGCTGCGGGCGGCGAGGAACTGGGCTGCGCGGGCTGCGTTCCTCCGCCAGGTGGTCCAACTGATGGCGCGGAGGCTGCAGCTCGTAGCGCCGCCTCCTGCTTGTCCTTATCCTCCTCGGCCTTCAGCAGGCTCTCGATCCGCTCTCGGCAGGCCTCGGAGTGCGGATGCGCGGGCCCGCAGTAGCCATCGCATCCAAGCGTGGGCCCCGCCCACTCGATGATGGCTCTCTTGATGCATCCGCGTTGTGTCGGAAGTGGCGCATCCTCACGTCCTGCACGGGTGTCCCTGGGCGCGCGCTCCACCTTATTGAACAGGCTCTCGGACCAACGGTGATCCTCGACGAACCTGGCGATCGTCCTCGCTGTCGTCCTGCTCGCCGCCGCAGCCAAAAGGTGCTCGTCCGTGCGAGTGTCTTTTCCGACCCAGATGGTTCTCGCCCAGCGAAGCTCTGCCTTGTGGCCAGACACGCACTGGGTTGCGAAGGAAGCCCGGGCGGAAAGCCCTGCGGGAGACCGCGCTGGAAGAAGGCGACGCCAATTTCCGTGGAGCTCGTGGCGACTGTCATCCAGCAAACGCCGAATGACAGGCGTACCCTGCGCCTGCCCCAGGCCGCGGCTCAGGCGCCCGTGGTCGACGGGTTGCTGGTCACATGGGCCATCCTGAACCTCACCCTCGCGGCCGGCCTCGGCGCAACGATGTGGATGCGAGAGCTTGCGCCCATCCGCAAGCGCGGCGCGCAGCTCGTCACCGACGTTGTCAACCTGCGCCCCATCAGCTACGCCAACGACCTCGAAGGCTTCCTGGACGCGGCGTGGTTGGCTGCCACCCGTGGCTTGCTCGAGTCCTTCCCAGGGAAGGAGCAGGCAGGGACACAGCTCGACGCCCCCCCGATGGCCGCGGGCCTGCTGATGGCCCTGCAGCTGCGCAGTCTGGAGGGGCTTCGCACGGTGTTACAAAAGGCAGATCTACTGCACGGGTTCGACCTCGCGTGGAGGGACGCAGTGCCCCTGCAGCTCCGCAGGGCGGGGGTGCGGGGGCGCGGCTGCGTCCCTAGTCGACGACAGCGTTCGCCTTCGCATCGGGCCGCTCGTTGGCCCTGTGCCTGTCCTGGTGGGCTTCGGTGTAGACCAGGGCAGGCGCGCGGGGGTGCACCTCTTCGGGGCTCTGGCCCGCGCGCTCCTGGACGCGTGCCGGAGGGCTTCGGCCGAGGCAGCGCTGCCCCCCACGCGCGCAGGAGATGTCCCCGAATACATGCGCATGTTGCAGCTCGTGGACGACAATTTCACCTTGCATCCAGACGAAACAAGCCCAGCCCAGGCTAACGAAGGCATGTCTGAATTTCGCACGCTCTACCGACACAGGTTTCAGTCGGGTGGCAAGGGACCCGCTGCTATGGCCGTGGGGGGAGCGCCGCTGGACGCCTCGGCGTGCGCCACGGTGGACGTCACCCTAGTGAAGGCGGCGAACAACCTGGACGTGCTGGGTGTCGTCATCGATGCCGAGCTGTCGCTTGAGCCCCTGCTCGTCCGCGTGCGTGCGAGGCTCCGCGAGTCCGCCTGGCGCAGAGCAACTCCCAGCCCGCACGGAAGCCTGCCCTCCATGGTGCGGAACTCTTGGCCAGCCACGCCCGCGGCTGGAATGAAGTCGAGACCCAGCTGGAACGGGCGCACTACGACGTGGCAAAAGCCTTGCTGGGCTTGCCGCCGGCTGCGTCGTTCGGTGCTGGCGGACACGTGCGCCTGTTTTAGGAGACGCGCTTGCTGACGAGAGCGTCGGCCAAAGTTGCTATCCGCATCATCATGTCATGGGCCCGGATGCTCCTGTTGCCAGAGCACACGCCGATCGCCCCTGCGATACGGGCGACGCTGGCGCGCCAACGGGGGTGCTGGCTGCACGACGCTGCAGCAGTCTCCACCCTTTTCGGTGTGGAGGCCCCGCCTGCGAGCCTTGCAGGCACGGCACAGACACGCCCGCGCGCAGGTCAGGCGACGCGCACTGCGCAAGTGGGCCCGGTCGCCGGTGCTGCCGCGGATCCGCGCGGCCGAGCAGGCCTGGTTCCGGGAACAATTGGGCCGCTTGAGCGACACCGGCCTCCTGCCCCTCGCGGAGGTCCTCCCGCTGCACTGCGGCTGGCCTCCCGCCCTCCAGGTGGCGTCGTGGGGACGGACCGTATGGCGCTTCCACCGCGCATGGTGCGTCGCGCGCGTATCGCTCCAGATCCGGGCTGGGATCTGGGGCCTGCCCGCGGAGCGCCTGCCCGAGGTTTACCCGCTGTGCGCCGGGGGTGAGTGTTGCCTCCCACGCCTGATAGAATGCTGCAGCGCCATAGAGGCGCACCGGGAGGCGGTGCATGCCATGCGGAGCCCGCCGCCGGGCGCGCTCTCGCTTTGGGCCTTGCGGGGCACGGAGGACGTGGGCGAGCTAGCTGCCAAGGTGCGGCTGGTGGGTGTGGCCGCGTCGGCCTGCGCGCGCGCGTGCTGACGCCGCGCGGGAATGGTCGTGGGCGGTCCGCCCGCGCGAGTCGTCCGTGGCAGCGGCCTACAGGCCACCCGCCGCTTCCTTTTTCCCTCCTCCTCCCCTCCCTCCTCCCCCTCCCCCCCTCCGACCTCTTCCCCTCCGGCCTACAGGCATGCCCACAGGCGCCTCTTGCGTATAGGCACTCTCTCCCCCCCTTCCCGCCTACTGCGCCGACGTGCCCTCCCTGCCTAGAGACACGCCTACAGGCCCTCTCTGCTGCCCTCCCCCCCTCCCCCCTCCCCCTCCTCCCCTCGCCGCTACAGGCCGCGCCTGCACGCCCCCCTGCCTACAGGCACGCCTAAAGGCCCACCAATGCTGCAAACATTCGCGCTCCTTGTTGACAGTGCCTGCAGGCGCTGGAGGCGCTGCGGCAGGGCCTCTCTCGTGCGGTGGCCCGTAGGGCCTATAGGTCGGAGGCGCCTCCGCCGAAGGGAGGAACGCCGCCCATACGCAGGATCCAAACCCCATGGGTCACAAACTATGGTCCCCCTCACCCTCCTACCGCCTTCATCCTCATTCTACCTAAGTCCTCCTCCTTCATCCTCCTCCTCCCTCTCCCTCGGGCACATCTACCCCCTCCTCCATCCTCCAGCCTCCCTCCTCCCTCCTCCTCTACCATCCGTCCTCCTCCTCCTCCCTCTTCCCTCCTCCCTCCTCCCTTCCCCTATCCCTTAACTCCTACCTCCCTCCTCCTCCTCCTCCTGCTGCTCCTCCTCCTCCTCCTCTTCCTCCTCCTCATCATCCTCCCCTCCTACTCACTTTTCCTTTTCTTCCTCTCCTCCTCCCGTTCTCGTCCTCCTCCTCCTCCTCCTCCTCCTCGTTCCTGCTCCTCCTCCTCCGCCTATCCTCCTCCCCCTCCTCCTCCTCCCCTCCTCCTCCTCCCTCCCCTCCTTGTTCCTTTTCTTCCCTCCCTCCTCGTTTCTGTCCTCCTCCTACCTCCTCCTCCGCCTCATCCTCCTCCTCCTCATCTCTACTCCTACTGGTCCCCCCTCCCCCCCCTCTCCCCTTGTCACCCTCCCCCTCCCCCCGTCCTGTCTTTTCTTATTATTCTTCTTATCCTTATTATTATTATTACTATTATTATTATTAATATTATTATTATTATTAGTATTAGGATTGGTATTAATATTATTATTATTAGTATTATTATTAGTATTACTATTATTAGTAGTATTAGTATTATTATTATGTTTCGTAGTTTTCTTCTTCTGCTTCTTATTATTCATGATATTATTGTTCGTAGCCGTAGTATTCGTATTAGGTTTATGTTTCTTATTCGTATGCTTATCATTATTAATATTAATATTATTATTAGTATTAATATAATAATAATAATAATAAGTATTATTATTAGTATTACTATTATCATGAATTTATTGATGTATTGATTCATTTGTTTATTTATTTATTTACGTATTTCTTTGTTTATGTATTTATTAGTATTATTCTTATTATAAATATTATTATTCTTAATATTATTCGTAGTAGTATTAATATTATTATTACAATATTTATCAGTATTACTTTAGTATTATCATTAATATTCTTAGTAGTCTTAATATTACTATTACTATTATTATAACTACTATTATTATTATTATTATTATTATTATTATTATTATTATTATACTTATTATTATGATTATTCGTAGTATTAGTGTTCCTCCTCCTCCTCCTCCTCTTCCTCCTCCT
>CAUYUJ010002904.1:52500-84361 GCA_963575745.1 Prorocentrum cordatum | reverse complement strand
AGAAGAGAAGAGAAGAGGAGAGAGAGAGAGCGAGAGAGAGAGAGAGGGAGGGTGAGAGAGAGAGGAGAGAGCAGAGAGAGAATAGAGAGAAGAGAGAGGGAGGAGAGAGAGAGAAAGAGAGAGGGAGAGGCAGAGATAGAGGCAGAGAGAGAGAGGCACAGAGAGAGAGGCAGAGAGAGAGAGAGGCAGAGACAGAGAGAGGCAGAGAGAGAGAGAGGGGCAGGGAAAGAGAGGCAGAGACAGAGAGAGGGCAGAGAGAGAGAGAGAGAGACAGAGAGAGCAGAGAGAGAGAGAGAGAGAGAGAGGCAGCTCAGTCACACTTAAATCCAGATTCGTCCTCACCGAGTCCCACCACCAAGGGAGCGCCAGCAAGGAGATGCACATGTGGGGATCCCCACGCAGTGCATAATTATTATTATTGTTAGTAGTAGTAGTAGTAGTAGTAGTAGTAGTAGTAGTAGTAGTAGTAGTAGTAGTAGTAAGTCGTAGCAGTAGTCGTAGTAGTAGTAGTAGTAGTAGTAGTAGTAGTAGTAGTAGTAGTAGTAGTAGTAGTGTTGTTTAGGAGTATATAGTACAGTAGTAAGTAGTAGTAGTTAGTAGTCGTAGTTAGTAGTAGTATGTTAGTGAGTAGTAGTAGTTAGTATAGTAGCTAGCGCAGTCGCTGCAGTCGTTAGTAGTAGTTTAGTAGTAGTAGTAGTAGTTGTAGTAGTAGAAGTTGTAGTAGGCGTTACGATCGAGGGCCTCCCGCGGTGTCCAAGGGGCCGTCGCGGCCCCGCCGCCCGCTTTGTCGGCCCCCCCCGCCCGCGACGTGGATTCCCGCCCCCCTCCCCCCTCTCCTGCCCGTCCAGGGTCCCGAACGGTCAGGCCGTTTTCCGACCAGCATAATGGACGGGTCCCACGCACCTGGAACCGTTGGTTTCAGCCCATAATCTTCCTGTGTCACCCTTGTCCCGCCCTGACAGTTGGCCGCCCAATTTTGTTTCGGTGTACAGCCTCTCACCCTCCCCTCCCCCCCCCCGTCAGCTGTTTGGCTCGTGAGTACCTGCCTCGCGCATTCTCTCGAGCTGCACCTCTCGTGCCATCCACCCGGCCAAGTGATGGCGCCCAAGTTCTCGAAGCCTGTGCCGATGCCGTGGCCCGCAGAGACGTGCGCCGCGGGGGAGGCACCAACCTCCAAAGCAAGGCCGACGCAGCGCCCTGTCCAGCAGGTAAGCTTGTCGGAGAGCGAAGGCGAGGAGTACGACGTGGTGTCCGAGGCGGCGACCTTTCGGACGGCGCCGACGGTGCGCGCGGGATCAGCTACCCCCGCTGAGGACGCCGATGGAGGTGGCGGTACGGGGGCCGCCCCCAGTGCCGCCGCCTCCGATGGCGCCTCGGCGATGCCTGCGTCGGCGGTGGTGCCAGTGACGTCAGCCGCCCTGGCGGCGGCAGCCACGTATGCCGACTTCACCACAGAGCAGCGGCGCGGGCTGGACGCGCTCGCCCTCGCACTCCACAACCTTCAGCTGAGGGAACATGCTGTGGGTGGCCGTGGCGGCCGTGGGGCGCGCAGCGCGGCAGACGGCGATCGCGCCGTGGACGACGGGGCCGCCAGCGAGGCCCCGAGTGCTGCGACCACGGGGGCCCTCAGCGGCCGCGGGGGCAAGCGCCGCCGCCGACGCAGCAACAAAGCCGTCTACGGCCAGGCCCCCCAGTCGAGCGACGGCGCGCCAGCCGCGCTCGAAGACGTAGAGATGTTGACGGAGGAGAACTACGCTGAGGCGGGCTACGTCCACTGCATGGGCGCATATTGGGTACCGCCGCACCGCCTGGGCTGGTGTCGGAGCTGCACGGCGCTGGACGACTGGAAGATTATGGCGGTGGAGTACGTGGACGAGCTCAGCTGTGCGGAGACGCGCCGCTATGCGATGGCCAAGGAGGACAACGAGAAATACCCCGGACTGAGGAGGGGCAGAGAGGGGCAGTACAAGCTGTACATGTGCTCGAACTGCGTGGCGACGTCGGAGGGCACCTCCGAGCGCGAGGCCGTGACGCGCGCTGCGCGCGCGAACAAGGGCCCGAGCTCCATCGACCATGTCGCCAAGCGAGTGGCGAAGTTCCGTGCGAGCTTTGACTGCATCAAGGAGGGCATGGACGTCCTGGTGGGGTTCGCGCTCTCAGAGGAAGGCTTGCTTGCCCTGCGGAGGTCAACGGAAGGCGTGGGGGTGGGCATCGACCCCGAGAGCACAGGCGCCCCCCCAGCCACGGAAGAAGTGGCGAGGGAGGTGGGCCGCCCAATGGCGAGGGAGGCGGGGGTGGTGCCAGGGCCGCTCCGTGCGCCACCCCCGCCCCATCGAGGAATAACCTCCCAATGATGGGGAGAACGACCCTCAGCCCGACGTGGACGCGGAGGACCAGGGCCCCCAGCTGACCGAGACCCAGACCGTGAATGAGGTAACGGACATCGAGCCCTTGCTGCGGCTCGGCCTATCCAAGAAGTCGCTGGAGCGCATGGCGCGGGCCTATGGCGACCTCAAATTCGAGACCATGCGCGCCCGCATGCTGGGCGGCCTGGGGGCCATCCTGGAGAAGAAGGAGGACATGGTGAGGGGCGCCGAGGCGCAGGACGGAGTCCAGAAGTGGCTCGACGAGCTGGGCGAGGAGGCGGAGGAGGATGTGGGAAGGCTGAAGAGGGGTGTCCTGGAAGCCTCGGGGATTGCAGACGCCCACCTGGGACGCAAACGTGCCTGGAAGGAGGGGTGCCAAGGTAACGCCGCGGCGCAGGAGGCCTACCGCCGCATGTGCGACTACACGGACCAGTTTTACAGTGACAAGTGCGCGGCCAACAAGACCTGGGATAATCCCAGGGGGTGCTGTTCGGTGATCCGATCGAATCGCTGGTCACAGCTGCTCTCATGCGCCCAGGAGGCAGCGGGAGAGACGGGCCAGCGCTGGTACTGCCACTGCGGGGCGCGCTACTCGACCTCCTACGGGGTCTGCGTCGAGTTCATAGAGGAGGAGGCGAACCCGCCACGCGCGTACTACATGCACGCGGGGCATCCCGAGGAGGACATCCGCGACCTGAAGGCCCCGCTGCGCTACGACAAGCTCAAGAAGGAGGGGGTCTCAATGATCAACGCGGTGGACCTCCTGAAGTACCTGCCCAGGGTTGAGCCGCTGGCGGTGGGCACCGTCTTCAAGCGCTATGCTCCGCACCAGGCGCAGTGGGAGGGCCGGCCACTAATGTGCTGATGGATGGGGCTCACCTGGGAGAGCTTGCCCGCGTTCGAGTGGACCGACCTCTGCGCGCAGGTCGCCTGGGGGCTGAACGACCCTGAATGGGCGGGGTACAGCAAACAGGCGCGGAACAAAGCCAGAGGGAGCGCCTGGAGATGGCGCGCAAGGGGTTGGCGCTCTACGAGCGCCGCCGCAACCTGAAGGCGGGCAGCCTTTCGGGCGGCGGGGGTGGTACAGGGGTCGCCCCGCGCGCCACCCCCGTTCGCAACGCCAGTGCCCCACCAGCGAGCGGGGCCCGCGGCAGCGAGGGCCCGCCACCACCGCCAGCGGGAGTCCCGCCAGAGGCCGTGGCCATCATGGCCCCCCCGCCGCCGACCCACCCGCCACCGCAGACGGACGTGCTCCCGCAGCAGGTCGCAAGCGCTGCAGCCCTGAACGTGGCCCTCGGTGAAGACCTCGAGCGCCAGATCTTTGGGCCCACAGGGCAGGCGGGGGGCAGTGGCGGCCTCGGCGGGGAGGTGCGGGCGCTGCCGTCGCAGGTCTTCGCCGCCATCGCGCAGGGAACAGGCCAGCAGGCCTGAGGGATAATGCCCAGCAAGTTCCAGGGCCTTGACAGGCCGCGTGAGTACATGCCAAATTGTCTACTTGCTGCTTTCTGTAGTACGGCGGGCCCATGGCGGCGCCCCCACTCGCGTGGCGTCACCTGTGGCCTGTGCCTAGGCTAGGCAAATGGCTACCTGTGCACTCTGCCACCTTGGCTCGCCAACTGGCTTGCCATCTCGGCCTCCTCACGTTCACTTGCGCTCGTTGGCCTCGCTGGCGGTGCTGGGGCAGCCCCGTGTACTGCAGCTTCGCCGTCGGGCGCCTGGCCATTTTGGCCTGCCATCCTGGCCTCATCTCGCGCCTTCTTGCGCTTGTAGGCTTGGGTGGCGGTACTGGGGTCGCCCCGTGTGCTGCTATGCTGCCGCCTGCGCCGTACTTTTTGCTGTGGGGACCAGCTGCCCTCGGCCAGGCGCCAGTTGCTGCATGCACGTCAGACCCGCCCTTGGCTTGCCACCCAGGCCTAGCCTCGCGTCTTCCCGCGCTAGTCGGCCTGGGTGGCGGTACTGGGGTCGCCCCGTGTGCTGCTGTGCCGTTGCTGGCGCTTCACCCTGGGCTGTTGGCTCAACTGCCCACGGTGCGAGCGCCTGACGTTGCAAGCATGTCAGACCCGCCCTTTCACCCAGAAGAGGTGCGCGCTACATACTGGTAATGAGGCAGCCACAATGACGCTCTTCCCTAGGTGGTTGAGCCGTGGTGATGTGGTGCACGCGACCGTCAGTAGTAGTAGTAGTAGTAGTAGTAGTAGTAGTAGTAGTAGTAGTAGTAGTAGTAGTAGTAGTAGTAGTAGTAGTAGTAGTAGTAGTAGTAGTAGTAGTAGTAGTAGTAGTAGTAGTAGTAGTAGTAGTAGTAGTAGTAGTAGTAGTAGTAGTAGTAGTAGTAGTGGTAGTAGTAGTAGTAGTAGTAGTAGTAGTAGTAGTAGTAGTAGTAGTCGTCGCAGGAGGAAGAAGAGGAGGGAGGTTGGGGAGGAGGAGGAGGAGGAGGATAAGGGGAAGAGGCAGAGAGAAAGAGAGAGACAGAGAGAGAGAGCGAGCAGGAGGAGGAGGGGTGGGGGGATGACGTGGACTCCCTCCCTCCCTCCCTCCCTCGCCTGGCGTGGCGGGGGCGGCGGCGGCGGTGCCGCGCTGTCTTCCGTGGGCGCCCCGCGCTTGGCCGGCGGGGGCGGGGGCGGGCGCCTGGCCGCGGGCGCTTGGCCGGCGGGGGCGGGCGGGGCGGGGGTGGGGAAAGCTAACGACACTAAGATGAACTGCGACGCACGTCCTGCCGCTCTCATTTACTCAGCGTCGCCCGTGCCAGGCGGGCCAGGGGGAGGAGGGAAGGGAAGGAGGGGAGAGGGATGGAACCGAGGCGTGGGGAGGCGAGGGGTGGATGGGAAGGGGAGGGGGGGGGTGACAAATGGGGGAGGAAAGGACATGCAGGAGCAGGATGAGGAACCCACCACAAGCTTGTTGACACATGAAAATATGCGAGCTGTTCACACTTACCCTCCCCGAGAATCAGGAAGCCGAACACGACGAACAAGCTCTTGGAAAAACAGTGGCGCTGTCACCGTTATTTCAACTGCCTCAGCCATTACGCCATGCACACCAAAGATGCCGCACACTATTTTCCATGTTTTCTAAGCCATTCGGAAAAATATCACGCAAGTAGAAACGCACTTGTGAGGTTCGGGAATTGTGTAGCAGAACGACACGCCCACATAGTTCGACATAAAAAAGGTGAGGTGCAATTCGAAGTGCATTGTGCCGTGAACACAGAGTGGACCGTCCCCAAATCCCTACAATTTTACTGTATGGAGTATCGCTGCCCAGGGCCTGGATTCAGGGGCGTTCTCGGGCTCTCTAGGGGCGGTTCGCGTGACTTTCAAGGGCCCAGGGATCCCCGGGTCCGTCCTGGAGCCCTCTTGTGCGCAGTTTTTTTGTTTGTTTGTTTGCTTGTTTTTTTTGTTGTGTGTACATGTAGAAATCGTTGCAGCGCTGCGACAACAATCGTCGCTCATCATATACGTCAGCCTCTGGAAAGTGTACCCGCGCAATTCCGCACTGCACGGCGAGCCTAATCGCGCTCCTGCGGCGTTGCGCATTCGCGAAGGTTTATGCCTGGATCGCGCAAAGCTGACGGGAAGTTCTACTTGTGCAACAATGCCGCACCTTCCCTGGGCACGCGAAAGCAGGCAACAACTGGCAAAATTACGGGGCGGCCCTGAGGGCACACTACCCAGGCGGCGCGAACGCGTAACCCCGACAGGTTTATAACCGAACGCTCATCAGATCCCTCATGTTAACACCTAGGCCAACGAACTGCACCCGAAGTTCGTAATCTCGTGTCGGCTCTGTGTGAGTGGTATGATGGGAAAGTATCATGGTGCTTTGATGACAACCGTCGCCAAACTTTGTTTTATCATGTGCACATGCGTGTACGCACGTGCATCCATGAGCATGCATAGCTCATGCCCGTGTGTTCTTCAGTCAACCACCTCTTTGCTTGTGGCCGAGCCCTGCAAAAAAACCGCGCTGAAGGTGCCCGCCTAATCGCGCTCCCGCGGCGTTGCGCATTCGCGAGGGCTTGATGTAACCTTTCAGAAGGAACTAGAGTGTGTGTGTGTGTGAAACAATGACCTGACTGCGCAGATGCAGCCTCCCGTGTACTTCTGGGGCGTCCTGGGTCCGCAACCTGTAATTGCAAGCTTGCCGCGAATTGACTGCGCCCGAGAACGTAACATCGTGCTGGCTCTGGGCGAGAGGTCTGACAGGCATAAACCAAGACGCCCCGATGATTGCCCCACAAATATTTGACATATCATGCGCGCGTGCGCGCGTGCACGTGCGTCGAAAAACGTGCATCGTCACTCTTCGTCCCCCTGCCCCGTCTCCTCGAAGTGGTGTCGATGGCTCTTTTGTCGGCTATACGCAAGAGTGACCCTGGGTAAGAGTGACCTTGGGTGCGCGACTCTTTGGGGCCCCTGGGGGGACCAAACCTGGGCGCGCAAGCAGCTGCTACTGCCCCGTTTTCAGCCATCTGGGGACCCATCTGTGCCCGCACCAAAGGTCACTCCGGCGAAAGGTCACTCTTAGGTCTAGCCGATTGTGGACCTGAGGGCGGCTGGCTACCAGTTTACATGCCCGCCGCCCTCGGAGAAGACAGGGCATGGCGCCGCTCGGCGGCCAGCCCGGGGGGGGGGGGAAGCGAGAGGGGGCGGGCCTCCTCCGAAGGCTCGGCGGAGGGGGCCTCCGGCCCTTCCTTGCAAGCTTCCCAGGCCTGCACCGACCTCCTCCTCCTCCTCCCCTCCCCCTCCTCCCCCTCCCCCTCCTCCTCCTCTTCCTCTTCCTCTTCCTCCCCCTCCTCCCCCTCCCCCTCCCCCTCCTCCCCTCCCCCTCCCCCTCATCCTCCTCCTCCTCCTCCTCCTCCTCCTCCTCCTCCTCCTCCCTCCTCCTCACCTCTCAGCAAGCCGGAGGGCTTCCGAGAAGCCCCGCCGCCTGCTGAGGAGGCCTCCTTCTTCCGGGGGCGGCCAAGAGGGGGGGTGTCCAAGAAAGGGGGGGTGCACATCATGGCCGGCGGCGTGTGCGCGGCCCAGGGGGGGGGGGGGCCGGGGACGCCCTGAGATAAGGAGAGGCGCCATGACATCTGGGGAGATGCCATGGCCCCCGCCATGCTATCCGTACCCCCCTGGTCATAACCCCCCTCTTTGCCGCCCCCGAGAGCGGGGGGCGGCCCCTTTGGGATGTCTGCCCCGCCGAGGCCTGCTAGGAGGAGGAGGAGGAGGAGGAGGAGGAGGAGGAGGAGGAGGAGAGGAGGAGGAGGAGGAGGAGGAGGAGGAGGCCTTCTCACTTCTCCCCCCCCCTCCCTCGCCGACGGTATCCTTCCTGCCCGGCCGGCACGGAGCGCGGCCCGGCTCGCCCGGGGGCCCAGGGGCGGGGGCGCACCCCTGCGGGAGCGGCCCGTGGCTGGCCGCCACGGGCGCGGGCTCGGCGGCGGCGGCGGGCTGCGGGCTCGCCGGCGGGCGGGGGCCTCTCGTCGGGGGCTGCTGAAAAGTGCCCTCTGGCCCAAAAGGTGCTTTTCCAGGACCTCCAGGAGGAGGAGGAGGAGGAGGAGGAGGAGGAGGAGGAGGAGGAGGAGGAGGAGGAGGAGGAGGAGGAGGAGGAGGAGGAGGAGGAGGAGGAGGAGGAGGAGGAGGAGGAGAGCCCCTCGCGGGGTCCAGGGGGCCCCAGGGGCCCCAGAGTGGAGCGCAGAGCGGGGGGCACCTGGGCCCAGGGGCACCCTGAGCAGCCCCCGATCTCAGGGGGAGCCGACGGCGTTGACGGCGGCGGCGGCGACGAGAGGGACGGGGGCGAAGGGAGAGAGTTGGAGGCCTGGAAATGGGCACCAACACCAAGACGGGGGGCTGCCTCCACAGGGGGGAGATGGTCCTCGATTTCGGTGTCGGTGGTAGTATTTCGGGCGCCTTGGAAGTCAAAATATTACCACCATCACCGAGGTCGGGATCTTTCTTCCCTCGGTGGAGGAACACCGCCGATATTGGTGTTGGTGTCAATCTCTAGGCCTGCGAAAGAGAGGAGGAAGAGCGGACACGGGGGAGAACGAAACACGCAAACTTCCGCCGTGAGGTCGTCATCCGACTTGGCTTTGGAATCTATCGCCGTGGGGTGGCTGAGGCTCGCGCTCGCATGATCCCGACAATCGAGCTTACACGTTGAGTCTGTCGCGGGCGGCTGGTCTGGAGGTGGGCCTGTACGTCAGGACGGATGGCCACGTATACTCAATCCGGCGTTTGAGCCGCCACCTCCCATACTCAATCCGGCGTTTGAGCCGCCAGCTCCCTCTTATTGAGAAGATTTGGCCGTCAACTCTCTTCGTGAAAGGATTTGGCCGTTAACTCTCCGAGTTAACGAACTCCCATTGACGGCCTCCTTCCGAATTCACGAACCCCCTTGGCGGCCTCCTTCCGAGTTGACGAACGCCCTTGACGGGCTCCTTCCGATGTTGACGGACCCCCTCGACGAGCCCCTTTGACGGCCCCCCCCCTGTGGTGACGAAACCCCATGACGGCCTCCCTCCGAAGTGACGAGCCCCCTCGACGGCTCCCCTTGCCGCACCCTTCGTCTTCACGAACAGAGCGTCGGGGCCGAGCTGATGGCCAAAAACCACTGCGGTCTTGACGAACACCGCGTCGGGGCCGAGTTGACGGCTCATCTCGTCTTGACGAACGAACTGTCGGAGCTGAGTTGACGATTGCTTTCGTCTTAACGAACGTAGTCTTGGGGCCGAGTTGACGTCTGAAATGTCCGGGCCGAATTGACGACCGTTGTGGGCGCTTCTCCACACATGCGCCGTCGCGCCGTCTCAGCCGCGGGGCTGTACTCAACTTACAAGCATTGCAGGACTGTGCCGCACATAGTTGAAAACGAGAAATTAAAATCGATAGCTATACGAATGCTGTACGTTTGGTCCCGAGAACGGTAAAGCGGAGCACCAACGATTCTGGGGAGAAGAAGGAGGAGTAGGAACAACGAACGAGCGTGCGGGAAAGTCCGGTCGTGCGGCCAGCGCTGAACGGCTGGGGCAACGAACGTGCTCGATTCAACCCGTCATCCCTTCTCCATCAACCTGTCCTTGTGTATAGCTGGCTTGGCCCAGACCGTCTCGAACAAATCTAGCCGGAGGCCAATATCGCCAAATAGCGCTTATTAAGGCAACGGATGTTTGCGCGTCCTCCTGCGCCTGGTCGGCCTGCGCCGCCGCCGTCGTCGTCGAACTTTTCGTTATCGTCGTCGTCGTCGTCGTCGTCGTCGTCGTCGTCGTCTCTCTTCCTCCTTCTCCTCCTCCGCGTCATTGTCCCTCTCGCCTTCGCCATCCCCCCATTCACTAGACCTCGTTCTTCTCCTCCTCTCTTCCTCCCACTCCTCCACCTCTTCCTCGTCATACTCCTCGTCCTGATCCTCCTCCTCCTCCTCCTCCTCCTCCCTCACTTCTCCTTCTGCATCCTTTCATCAAGCTCCTCATCGTCCCCCCTCGTACGAATTGTCCTCGTCTTCCTTCTCCTCGTCGTCCTCCTCCTCCTGATGCTGTACCTCCTCATCGCACTTCCGCCTCGTTCTTGGACCCGCCCTGCTCCTCCTCCTCCTGCTCGCCGTTCTCATCCTGGAGTTCCGCGCGCTCCTCCTCCTCGTGCTCCTCCTCTTCCTTGGACCCGTCCCGCTCTTCCTCCAACTGCTCGCCGTTCTGCTCCAGGAGCTCCCTCGTGCTCCTCCTCGTGCTCCTCGTCCTCCTCCTCCTCTTCGCAGTGCTCCTTTTCCTCCTCCTCCTTCTCCTCCTCGTCCTTCACTCCCTTTCCTTAGAAACAACTCCTCCCTGTCGCGACTCGGGGCTGGTCGTAAGTGCCTGCTTGGCGTTTCGCCTGGGTCTTGGGCTTGTACTGCTCCTCCTCTTCCTCCTCCTCCTCTTCCACCGCGTTATGCTCCTTCTCCTCCTCCTCCGGCTCCTCTTCCTCGCATTCCTTCATTCCTCTTCCTTCTGAACAATTCCTCCCTGTCGCACCCCAAAGCCGGTCGAAAGGACGGGCTGGGCGTTTCGCCGGAGACTCTCAAAAGCTGCAAGAGTTTCAAGTTGGAAACTTAAAAGAGTTGAAGGATTGAAACTTAGAACGTTTAAAGATTTTCAGACATTTCAAAATCGATGTTTGATCTTGTAGCTTGAAAGTTGCAAACATTTCACGGATGGACGGCGTGTACTTTTCAAAATATGGCTCTCGTTTTAGCGCTGCGCACATCCGTCTTAACACATTGCACATGTTTCGCGGGTGGAAGGCGGGCTGTTTTCAACATGTGGCTCTCGCCTCATCGTCGCGCACATCCGTTTTTGAACCTGCAAAGGTGTCCCGGATGCAGGGCGGGTGGTTTTCAAAAAGAGGCTCTCGCCTTGGCGCCGCGCACATTCGATCTAAGATATTACAACAGTTTCAAATATTCTCACGAAATTGTGTTTTGGCAGAATGTCGGACTATTAGGCGCGACAGTTACGTTCATTCGTGGTGTTGAAGTCCCAAGACTGGTGTTCCGGCGCGATTCAGGATCGTCAAGATGCAACAGTAGCGGTGATTCGCGGTGTCGAAGTCCCGGAAATGGTGTTCTGGCACAGGCCTGGATCTTCAAACGGTTGATGTGGCCGCTGTCGCCGCCTCGTCGCCGCCCGTGTCCTGGGCCTGCGAGCCGCTCTGGCCGCCATGTGGCCGCCATCGCCGACTCGTCGCCACCCGTTGGATCTGCGGATCGCTCTGGCTGCCATGTGGCCGCCGACGCCGCCTCGTCGCCGCCCGCCGAAACGTCGCCGCCCGCCTTGCATTACTGCGCATTGCTTTGCGTCAGGTTGCGGCGTCGCATTGCAATCGCACTGCTCTGCAAACGCGCGTCTTTGCACTGCTTTACATTGCCTTGCGTTGCTTTGCATTGCTTCGCATTCACCGGAGGAAATTAGCCTGGCGAAGGACCCAACCATATGCAGCTGCGAGTACCGCACGGATATGAGACGAAGGAGGGGGCACGCAAACTAGGCCCCTCTTCTCATAGGCACCGCGCCACTGGGGCCTTCGGTGGAGCTCCCTATGGGGCCACGAAACGTGTGAGGGGTGTGCCGAAATGGGTGGTGGGGAGGCATGCGGACCCTGCCACTGGGGCCTTCGGTGGAGCTCCCTATGGGGCCACGAAACGTGTGAGGGGTGTGCCGAAATGGGTGGTGGGGAGGCATGCGAACGCAGCCACTGGGGCCTTCGGTGGAGCTCCCTATGGGGCCACGAAACGTGTGAGGGGTGTGCCGAAAAATCGGTGGAGGTGCGTATGAGGGGTGTGCCGAAATGGGTGGTGGGGAGGCATGCGAACGCAGCCACTGGGGCCTTCGGTGGAGCTCCCTATGGGGCCACGAAACGTGTGAGGGGTGTGCCGAAATGGTGGTGGGGAGGCATGCGAACGCAGCCACTGGGGCCTTCGGTGGAGCTCCCTATGGGGCCACGAAACGTGTGAGGGGTGTGCCGAAATGGGTGGTGGGGAGGCATGCGAACCTGCCACTGGGGCCTTCGGTGGAGCTCCCTATGGGGCCACGAAAGTGTGAGGGGTGTGCCGAAATGGGTGGTGGGGAGGCATGCGAACGCAGCCACTGGGGCCTTCGGTGGAGCTCCCTATGGGGCCACGAAACGTGTGAGGGGTGTGCCGAAATGGGTGGTGGGGAGGCATGCGAACGCAGCCACTGGGGCCTTCGGTGGAGCTCCCTATGGGGCCACGAAACGTGTGAAATGGGTGGTGGGGAGGCATGCGAACGCAGCCACTGGGGCCTTCGGTGGAGATGGGGCCACGACGTGTGAGGGGTGTGCCGGAATGGGGTGGGAGGCATGCGAACGCAGCCACTGGGGCCTTCGGTGGGGCTCCCTATGGGGCCACGAAACGTGTGAGGGGTGTGCCGAAATGGGTGGTGGGGAGGCATGCGAACGCAGCCACTGGGGCCTTCGGTGGAGCTCCCTATGGGGCCACGAAACGTGTGAGGGGTGTGCCGAAATGGGTGTGGGGACGCATGCGGAAGCACTGGGGCCTTCGGTGGAGCTGCCTATGGGGCACGAAACGTGTGAGGGGTGTGCGAAATGGGTGGTGGGGAGGCGTGCGAACGCAGCCACTGGGGCCTTCGGTGGAGCTCCCTATGGGGCCACGAAACGTGCGAGGGGTGTGCCCAAATGGGTGGTGGGGAGGCATGCGACCGCAGCCACTGGGGCCTTCGGTGGAGCTGCCTATGGGGCCACGAAACGTGTGAGGGGTGTGCCGAAATGGGTGGTGGGGAGGCATGCGAACGCAGGAGGGAGGAGGGCGAGGAGAAGGAGGAGGAGGAGGAGGAGGAGAAGGAGAAGGAGGAACGCGGGGACCGTCTCTTCAAAACGAGGACCCAACACCACAAGATGGTTGGGAAAAAAACCCAACCGCATGCAGCTGCGAGAACCGCGAGAGAGATGAAGCGAAGGAAGAAGGCACGGACACCCTGAGCAGCGCACGCGGTATACCCTCCGCTCTCACAGGCAGCGCACCGCAGCAAGTACGAGGCGCCGGGCACTGCGGGCGGGAGGGGGGCGAATGGGCGGGACGTGTGCGAACTTTCGGTTGAGCCCCCTATGGGGCCACGAAACGCTGTACTGAGTGTGGCGGTGGAGCTCCCTTTGGGGCCAGGAGACGCTGTACTGGGTGTGGCGGACGCACGCGGGCACATCCACTGGGGCCTTTGGGTGGAGCTCCCTACGGGATCACGCAGCGCTGTACTGGGTGTGGCGGGCGCATGCGTGCCCCCCCTCTGGGGCCTTCGGTGGAGCTCCCAAAGAGGTAGCGAAGCGCTGTACTGGGTGTGGCAGACGCATGCGAGCCCCCCCTCTGGGGCCTTCGGTGGAGCTCCCAAAGAGGTAGCGAAGCGCTGTACGGGGTGTGACGGACGCATGCGGGCACCTCCACTAAGGCCTTCGGTGGAGCTCCCAAAGAGGCCACGAGACGCTGTACTGGGTGTGGCGGACGCGTGTGGGCACTTCCACTGGGGCCTTCGGTGGAGCTCCCAAGGGAGCCACGAAACGTTGTACTGGGTGCGGCGGACGCATGCGGGCACCCCCAATGGAGCCTTCCGTGGAGCTATCTATGGGGCCACGGAGCGCTGTACTGTGTGTGGCGGGCGCATGCGGTCACCCCCTCTGGGGCCTTCCGTGGGGCTCCCTATGGGGCCACGGAACGCTGTACTGGGTTTCGCGGGCGCATGCGGGCACCCCCAGTGGGGCCTTCGGTGGAGCTCCCTATGGGGCCATGAAGCGCTGTATTGGGTGTGGCGGACGCATGCGGGCACACCCAATGGGGCCTTCGGTGGAGCTCCCTATGGGGCCACGAACAGTTGTACTGGGTGTTGGCGGACGCATGCGCCCCCCCCAACGGGGCCTCCGGTGGAGCTCCCTACGGGAGCACGCAGCGCGGTACTGGGTGTGGCGGGCGCATGCGGGCATCCCCTCTGGGGCCTTCGGTGGAACTGGGGCCACGAAACGTGTGATGGGTGTGCTACAAAGCGCCCCTCTCAATCAAACAAAACACGCGCGACACCGCGAGAATCGAACAACATTACACAATGACACTCATTCTGCTACAACCTCATCCTTACCCAGCTCACTCACTCCTCCTTCTCGTCCTACCCCAAACAAGAACAAACGCCGCTGACAACGACGCTTCGAACATTTGCGATAATGGCAACAATCCAGACTCTGAACGCTCGTGATCCTGAACGCAATGCGAACCCTCCCACTGGAGTCTTCGGTGGAACTCAACATGGGGCCCAAAACCGTATGAATGGTGTGCCAAATTGGGTGCGGCGGTGCCATGCGAACCCTCCCACTGGGGCATTCCATGGAACTCCCCATGGGGTCACGAACCGTGTAACTAATGTGCCGACTTGGGTGCGGTGGTGCCATGCGAACGCTCCCACTTTGGCCACGAACCGCGTGAAGGGTGTGCCGACTTGGGTGCGGTGGTGCCATGCGAACCCGCCCGCTGGGGCCTTCGGTGGAACTCCGATGAAGACACGCACCGTTTGAAGGTTGTGCCTAAATGGGTGCGGTGGTGCCATGCGAGCCCTCCCACTGAAGCCTTTGGTGGGGCTCCCTATGAGGCCACGGACCGTGTGAGGGGTGTGCCGAAATAGGTGCGATGGTGCCTTGCGAACCCTCCCACTGGGGTCTTCGGTGAAGTGTCCTATGGAGTCACGAACCGTGGGAAAGGTGTGCCGACTTGGGTGCGGTGGTGCCATGCGAACCCTCCCACTGGGGTCTTCGGTAAACTTTCCTATGGAGCCACGAACCGTGGGAAGGGTGTGCCGACTTGGGTGCGGTGTTGCCACGCGAACCCTCCCACTGGGGCCTTCGGTGGAGCTCCCTATGGGGCCACGAACCGTGTGAGGGGCGCACCGAAATCAAAGGCGCGGGACGCATGTAGAACATGCCACTGGGGCCTTCAATGGAGCTTCCTGTGGGGCCACGAACCGTGTGAGCGCTGTGCCGAAATTGATGCGGTAATGGCGGCGGCGATGATGACGATGATGGTAATGATGACGGCGATGCTTGTGGTGGTGATGATGATGATGATGATGACGATGATGATAAGGACATGCGGAGCGCAGAGGGCAGAACCAAGGATGGGAGGAGGGAGAATGCGGGAGGAAGGAGGCGGGAGAACGCGAGGCGCTGTCCCTTCAAAACGAGGACCCAACACCACAGGATGGTTGGGAATTGCTTTTCATTGCTTTGCATGGCTTGGCAATGCTTTGCATTGCTCTGCATTGCTTTGCATTGCTTTGCGTTACTTTGCATTGATTTGAATTGACTTGCATAACTTGCGCCACAGAGATTGCAACACGAAGGTTGCACCGCACAAATGGTACCACATACATTGCAACCCACAGATGGCACCACAGAACTTGCAACACAGGGTATGCTAGAACACGTTCGGGGTCCACTCTGGCTAACATAAAACATGGGTATACCAAGATAAAACCACATCCCCTTCATTAAGCATATGCATTTCCCCCATATGTATTTGACCAATGCCCTCGAAGCTGCGCTGAAGAAGGCCCCCCCAAAGAGCTCCAAGAGGGCCCTGACAACTCCCAGAACGGCCCCAAGAGGCCTTCAAAGCGAAAGACTCGCGAAGGTCTTCATTGTTGACCCCTGCCGTCGTCGTCGCCCTCCTCCTCGTTAATGTCGTTGTCCCCCACCCTCCTCCTCCATCCTCTTCCTCCTGCTCTTGCTCATCCTCGAATCTCCCACCTCCCTCTTGTATTTCCTTCCCCTTCCTGTCTCCTCTCCGCCGCCTCCTCCGCCTCCTCCTTCGAGGGCCGGCTCAACAATTCTACTCCTGGTGATGCTCAAGCTGATTCCGAGCTTGGGCTTGACGACTGACTCACCTGTCTGTTCCAGTGGATGCTCCTACACTTCTGTGACCCGAGCAACCCGCCTGGACATCGTGTCTGGATGGGCTGGTGGGGATATGGCCATAGTCAAGAATTTAGAGGAATGCCCTTCAAGGGCAGCCCTTGTGGCGCCAACCATATGGATTACATCGGCGTTACAAGAGTTTTGTCACGAACTGAAATTTATTCATCTTGCGTTGGCAGGGCAGGATCCCGCCCGGTTGGATTTCTAAAAGCGTGTGTTTTCACGTCGGGATGTTAAGATACCTCGTTTTAGATACATACAAGTGTACCTATACGACCACCCTGCGGGTGATAAGGAGGTTGGGGGGGGGGAGGGGCGCCAGCAATGGGCAACAGTGGTGATTGTTGCGTTGCCGCTCGCGATGTCGTTATCGGTCTCACGATCGATCTCACCATCGATCTTACTATCGCTCTCTCTATCGATCTCACAAGCAATGTCGTTATCGGTCTCACGATCGATGGGACCATCGATCCCACTATCGATCTCACATCGATCTCACTCGATCGATTTCACTGTCGATCTCACTCTGGATCTCGCTATCGATCCCACTAACGGTCTCCCTATCGATATGACTCGATCTCACAATCGATATCACTATTCATCTCACTATCGATCTCACGATCGGTCTCACCATCAGTCTCACTATCGATCTCACTATCGATCTCACAATCGATTTCGTCATCGGCCTCACTATCGTTTTCGCACCAGTGGGACACCGGGATACCAGCGGGACACGGGCGGGACACCGGCGGGACACCGCGCGCCACCGCTTGCCGGAGGGAGAATCGTTTGGTCCGGCTGGGGCCCAGCCACAAACGGGACACCGGCGGGACACCGGCGGGACACCGCGCGCCACCGCTTGCTGGAGGGAGAATCATTTGGTCTGGCCGCGCTTCAGCCACAGGAGACTTTCCTCTCCCCCGCCCACGCAGCTTCGCCTCGCCCGCACGCACGGCACGCACGAACACGAAACCGAACCCGATTTCCTGGTGGGGCGCTCTCCGTTCCACTTCGATCTCACCCCCCAACCTCCGATCGATCCCACTATCGATCTCGCTATCGATCTCACTATCGATCTCGCTTTCGATCTCACTATTCATCTCACTATCGATTCCACTATCGATCTCGCTATCGATCCCACTCGATCGATCTCACTATCGATCTCACTATCGATATCACGATCGATCTCACTATAGATCTCACTATCGATCTCTCACTATAGATCTCACTATCGATCTCACTATCGGTCTCATTATCGATCTCACTATCGATCTCACTATCGATCTCACTGTCGATTTCACCACGGGACAACGACGGGACACCGGCGGGACACCAGCGGGACACCAGCGGGACACCGGCGGGACACCGCGCGCCACCGGTTGCCGGGCGGAGAACCTTTTGGTCCAGCCGCGGCCCAGCCACAGGATAATTTCCTCTCCCCCGCCCACGCAGCTTCGCCTCGCCCGCACGCACGGCACGAACACGAAACCGAAATCGATTTCCCGGTAGGGGGGCTCTCCGTTCCACTTCGATCTCACCCCCCAACCTCCGATACAGGATCTTTGATCCGACCGCTCTTGACCCAGCCCGCTCGGATTCTAGGGGGAAAAGGGGGGGCAGCTTGGCGCGGTCGGGAAATGGGTCAGCCTTCGCCCGCCCGCTCGCGCGGAAGTAACGGACGAAACCAGCATCATCTTGACGCTCCCCTAGAACGTGACGCACTCTTGTCACGGCGCAGCAGAACCACGGAGGCGACTTTCGAAACTTCTCTCAAGCAGCACTCTGAAGGACCACGCCCACGGCCGCGCGCTCATGATTTAGCGAAACCCCCACGCGGCGCTCCACATCGACCAGCGCAACTGGAGCATCTCACGAAGTCCTGGGCGCGCGAGGAGGCGCGCTCGACGGCACGCTCGCGAGGCACGACGTGCGCGCCCTGCCGCTCCGAGAGCGCGAGTGCCACGCGCGCCCGCAGCGTCATGATACAGACAGTCGGACGTAGGCTTAAGTCGGGCCTGTCCCCCTACAGGGGGATTCTGGATGAAAAATAATTATCCCGGCAAAGCAACCTAACAGCGATGTGTAGGAGCATATCTGGAAGCATTCCCCTTAAGATTCACATGAGAATCCAGTTGTAGAATTCTGCTGTTCTCGCAGTCGCAGTCGCATTCGCGATGAAAGTCGCAGTGGCAACGGCAGTCGCAGTCACAGCCTCAGCCTCAGCCTGCCTCAGCCTCAGCCTCAGCCTGCCTCAGCCTCAGCCTCAGCCTGCTTCAGCCTCAGCCTCAGTCTGCCTTCAGCCTCGGCCTCAGCCTCAGCCTGCCTCAGCCTCAGCCTGCATCAGCCTCAGCCTCAGCCTCAGCCTGCCTCAGCATCAGCCTGCCTCAGCCTCAGCCTCCTGCCTCAGCCTCAGCCTCAGCCTGCTTCAGCCTCGGCCTCAGTCTGCCTTCAGCCTCGGCCTCAGCCTCAGCCTGCCTCAGCCTCAGCCTGCATCAGCCTCAGCCTCAGCCTCAGCCTGCCTCAGCCTCAGCCTGCCTCAGCCTCAGCCTCAGCCTGCCTCAGCCTCAGCCTCAGCCTGCTTCAGCCTCAGCCTCAGTCTGCCTTCAGCCTCGGCCTCAGCCTCAGCCTGCCTCAGCCTCACCCTGCCTCAGCCTCAGCCTCAGCCTCAGCCTGCCTCAGCATCAGCCTGCCTCAGCCTCAGCCTCAGCCTGCCTCAGCCTCAGCCTCAGCCTGCTTCAGCCTCAGCCTCAGTCTGCCTTCAGCCTCGGCCTCAGCCTCAGCCTGCCTCAGCCTCAGCCTGCATCAGCCTCAGCCTCAGCCTCAGCCTGCCTCAGCATCAGCCTGCCTCAGCCTCAGCCTCAGCCTGCCTCAGCCTCAGCCTCAGCCTGCTTCAGCCTCAGCCTCAGTCTGCCTTCAGCCTCGGCCTCAGCCTCAGCCTGCCTCAGCCTCAGCCTGCATCAGCCTCCTCAGCCTCAGCCTGCCTCAGCATCAGCCTGCCTCAGCCTCAGCCTCAGCCTCAGCCAGCCTCAGCCTGCTTCAGCCTCAGCCTCAGTCTGCCTTCAGCCTCGGCCTCAGCCTCAGCCTGCCTCAGCCTCAGCCTCAGCCTGCCTCAGCATTCAAAATGTGGCCCGGGAATGAAGTTCTGGGCACTCGAAGAACACGAAGTGGCCTGCAGTTGGCTCCGGGCATTCAAAATCATGCTCAGGAATGGAGTTCTGGGAAGTCGAAGACCACGAAGTGGCCTACAGTTGGCTCCGGGCATTCAAAATCATGCCCAGGAATGGAGTTTTGGGAACTCGAAGAGCACGAAGTGGCCTACAGTTGGCTCCGGGCATTCAAAATGTGGCCCAGGAATGGAATTCTGGGAACTCGAAGACCACGAAGTAGCCTACAGTTGGCTCCGGGCATTCAAAATGTGGCCCGGGAATGGAGTTCTGGGAACTCGAAGAGCACGAAGTGGCCTACAGTTGGCTCCGGGCATTCAAAATGTGGCCCGGGAATGTAGTTCTGGGAAGTCGAAGAGCACGAAGTGGCCTACAGTTGGCTCCGGGCATTCAAAATGTGGCCCGGGAATGGAGTTCTGGGAAGTCGAAGAGCACGAAGTGGCCTACAGTTGGCTCCGGGCATTCAGAATGTGGCCCGGGAATGGAGTTCTGGGAGGTCGAAGAGCACGAAGTGTGTGACTGTTTGCGAAAAACGCATTCGGACACGAGTTCGGACACAGCTCCCCGGGTCCCGCCCCGACCCCCCTGTGGAGTCATTTGCTGCTCTCTTTTGACACCACTAGAAACCTATCAGCAAAAGCTGTTAGGTAAAAAAATCAAAAATTATTCAGAAATGGTCAAAAAATCTTCCCCAGACTATTTTTGGACTATTTTTGAATATTCCTCCTGTAGGGGGACAGGCCCGACGTAAACGTAGGCCAGAAGAGTACCCCTCATGACCATGAGACCCTCCGTCGGCCAGAGCAAGCAGAACATCCAAGGATACCCTCCCCAGGATACTCCAGATTTCGTAATAAAAGGGAGGGGGTCTCATTTCGGGGGGGGTCTCTTCCAGGCTATCTCGGAGGGCCTGGGGGGGTCTGGGGACGATGTTTTGAAGGGTTCTCCCACGGGGGGGGGTCTGAAATGGCTTGTCTTGGAGGGTCCAGACCCCCTCCCTTTTATTACGAAGTCTGGAGTACACAAGACCATCCAGCAGGCACGAAGAGCTCCAGGGTACCCCCCCCGATCCGACCTCGATCTTGCCTCGGCCCGATGGTAGCCGCTGCTTCCCGAAATCGCCGTCGCGCACGGCTCCGCGAACGCCGCGATCTCTCGAGGCGCATCCCGCCTTCTCTCGAGGCAGCACGGCCGCCGGCGGCCCTCCCGCGCTCGCGGCAGGAGAGGACCGCGCCCTGCGCTCCCCCGCACCGCGGCCGCGCGCGCCTGCCGCGAGCCCAGGACCTTTGGCCGCGCGCCTTGGACGCGCTCCGCGAAGCTCGTCGACGCCGCGGCCGCGCGCGGCGCTGGCGCGCCTGGAAGTCGGCGGAAGGCACTCCTCGATCTCTGCGAGCGCGCGGCGTCGTGCGGCCCTCGCGCGCCCAGAGAGCTTCGCGAGGCGCCTCCGCGGCGCTGCCTCGAGTGCAGCGCGGAGCTCCGTGCCTCGGAGGCGCGGCTCGCCGGAGCGGCGGCCGCGCACGGCGCCCTTTGCGCCCGCGGGGGGAGAGGAGCGCGCCCTGCGCTCCGCGACGCTGCGGCCGCTCGCGACTCTGGTGCGCCCAGAGATCCAGGCCTCGGAACAACTTATCATCCGTCAACGCCTCCCCCCCCCAATGTTCAAAATTATCGGTGGGTCAGACGAGATGCACTTCGACCGCAGCGTCCCCCGCGCGTGCCAACATCGAGTTTTGGGGGGAGGGGGACGGCTCAATAATCGTTTCCCTCTACCGTCTTTCTTGAAACACCTTCAAAGGGCACCCCCATCTGGATCCTGGGCGCGGCCGGACCAACCCCCAGCGAACCGTCCCCTTCCGTGACGCCGTCCTCGCTCTTTGTAGCTTCCCTCTGGCTGCATACCTACAGGGCAGCTTTTAATACATGGGATTTTAAACAATCTAGGATTTTTAGCAATGATTAATTTGGGAATACATTAATGCATGAACTCACCGTGGTTTTTGATACCACCCCCCTGCAACTTTAATACATGATCCGCACGCGGAGCATGTATTAAAAACGGCACTGTACCTGCATCTTGGGGCGAGGCGAGGGGGACGTCACGCAAGGGGATGGTCGGCTAGAGGTCGCTTAGGCCACCCCTGAGGATGGAGGAGGAGAAGGAGGAGGACGAAGAGGAGGAGGAGGAGGAGCAGATGGAGATGGAGGAGGAGGAGGAGGAGGAGGAGGAGGAGGAGGAGGAGGAGGAGGAGGAGGACGAGGAGGAGGAGGAGGAGGAGACGAGGAGGACGAGGAGGAGGAGGAGGCGGAGGGGAGGAGGAGGAGGAGGAGGAGGAGGAGGAGGAGGAGGAGGAGGAGGAGGAGGAGGAGGAGGAGGAGGAGGAGGGAGGGAGGGAGGGAGGGAGGGAGGGAGGCAGCTGCACGTGGACGGGAGGCGTCTCACGAGATCCCCAGCGCGCCTGGCGCCACGCGAGCACCCGGCGAAACTCTTGGCGTGGCCAGGCACGCCCCGACGGAGAGGGCATCCACCACGAGGCACGAGCTGGAGCGCCCGCAGATCCGACGTAGTCTTCTGTTGGGCGTGTCCCCCCCAAACTGTTTTTGGACTATCTTTTTGGGGTATTTTCTTATTTTTCGTCGAAAATCCCCCTGTAGGGGGACAGGCCCGACTTAAACGTAGTCCTCGGCCATCGGGCTCGAGCATGACGGGGCGGGGCCCAGGCCCCGGATCTTGAAACTTCTCGGCGGCCCCCAGCGAGCCTCCTGCGGCTCCCCCCCAAGAAGGCTCCCAACTTCGCGCTCTCGCGCTCCGCGAGGCGCGAAGAACCTTCGCGCTCCCGCGCTGCCACCCCAGCAGGGAGAAAAGGAGGACGAGGCGGAGGGGGAGAAGGAACGAGGGCCGCGAAGCGCGAATAACCTCGCGCCCTCGTGGGAGCACTTGCTCCCCCCCGGCGCTCCCCTCCTGCTCCTCCCCCTCCTCCTCTCCTCCTCCTCCTCTCCTCCTCCTCCTCCTCCTCCTCCTCCTCCTCCTCCTCCCCCTCCTCCCCCTCCTCCTCCTGCTCCTCCTCCCCCTCCTCCTCCTCCCCCTCCTCCTCCTCCTCCTCCTCCTCCTCCTCCTCCTCCTCCTCCTCCTCCCCGCAGGACACTTCCGCAGCCGCGAGCGCCCCAGGCCCGAGCGCCGAGGGGGCCCCGGGATGCCTCTGACCTGCATCCCCGGCGCGGTGGCCAAATGGGCCGAAAGCCAATCGAGCGCCCCCCGAAATGTGATCGGGGAAAACCCCGAAAACCACCTGATCGGGAACACGTCGGGATGTTCAGAAGCTGGACGGTGTCTGCTTGGGGCAGGACGTGATCTGGGGGAACTCGAGCTGAATACAATCCGGGACAACTCTGGCGCGAGAACGGGGTTGCGCCTGACCATCCCCTGCCCTGATAACTCGGGGCTCTGAGGGAAGCGCCTCCGTCACGACGTGCCCCCCTTCCCCCCCAGCGACAACGACGACGCTCTCCGCATGGCGGACTGCGCCTTCCGCCCGCCCCCCTGCCCTGATACGGCAAGTTCGTGTCGTGCCGCCCTCGGCGTTGGGTTTTGCCACCGTTGGGATCGTTCAACCTTGAACGATCGACCGCTTCCGAAACGTCAGGTCGTTCGACATGGACCGATTCTGGGTCGCCCGCGGCGTTCAACGTGGAACGCCGGCCGCGGGGTCGCCGCCGGTCGACACGGCGCGAACCTGCCGTAACTCGGGGCTCTGAGAGAAACGCCTCCGTCACGACGTGCCCCCCTCTCTCCCCAACGACAACGACAGCGCTCTCCGCATGTAGGGCAGCGCGTTCCACTACCCGCAAAGTCGCTACTCGCAAATGGCCTCCTGGATCCGCCGTGGGGGATTTACGATATATTACATCGGGGCGAACGTGTTTTTTGTTGGGACGTCTGCGAGTAGGCACTTTGCGAGTGGTGGAACGCGCTCGGTGAGCATGGCGGCCTGCGCCTTCCGCCTGCGCCGGAGCCCCGGCGAGTGCCGGCTGTGCCGGACCCGGGCCGGCCGGCGGCGGTCCGGGCGGGGGGCGCAGCGATGCGTCCTTTCGGGAGGTCGTCGTCGTCGTCGTCGTCGTCGTCGTCGTCGTCGTCGTCGGTCGTCGTACGGCATGTGTGCCGACGGGCTCGTGGAGGATGGCCGTGAGGCGAGGGCCAATCAGGCCGAGGAGGGAGGAGGAGGAGGAGGAGGAGGAGGAGGAGGAGAGGAGGAGGAGGAGGAGGAGAGGAGGAGGAGGAGGAGGAGGAGGAAGGAGGAGGAGGAGGAGGAGGAGGAGGAGGAGAGGAGGAGGAGGAGGAGGAGGAGGAGGAGAGGAGGAGGAGGAGGAGGAGGAGGAGGAGGAGGAGGAGGAGGAGGAGGAGGAGGAGGAGGAGGAGGAGGAGGAGGACCCGGCAACGGCCACTGTGCGAGGCCGTGGCGGGGCGATTCCGATCGTCGTGCGAGGCGGAAGGTCGTGCAGAGGCCGAGGCGGTGCGAGGCGAAAGGTCCTGCAGAGGGGAGGGAGCCCGGGCCTCGGGGCTCACGCGGGCTCCGCGCCGCCCCCGGGGCTCTTCTCCAGGTGCGCGCGGAGCCTCTCCAGGTACTCCGCATGCTCGTTGAGGGCCTTCGTCCACATGTCGGTACCCTCGTCGGTGGTGGAGTCAAAGTGGTAGACTGTCCGGGATGCCGCAGTTCGCAGCCTGAAGACGCTGCTATTGCCCTCCCTGCTCAGCTGCAAGCCCACCAGCTGCAGCGCGCCGTTCGGCTTCACCCCGCTGCCGATGTCCGCCTCATTCTGCCACCACTGCAGCCACCCGTGCTTCAGCTCGAAATGCCTGACGTGCCACTGCGTGATCATGTTGTGGGTCTCTTTCAGCATACGCCCAGTCAGCGTCGGCGGCGGCGCAGGCCGCCTGGACGGCCGCAGCATCTCCGCCGACTGGGCTGGGGCCACCCACTTGAAGCGCAGGCCGTTGAGGTACTGCACCTTCATGGAGCCCGCGGGCAGCTGAAAGCCGTCCAGGCTGCAGGGCTCCGAGACCGTCTGGACGACGACGCCGTCGTCGTGCCACAGCTTGCTCGCGCTGCTGAAGACCTGCACCAACGCGTGGAGCTTGTACACCTTCGCGGACTTCCTCTGCCGCGTCTGCTGCTGCTGCTCCTCCTGCGGAGGCGGCGGCGCCTCGGGCATGGCCTCGGTGCCATCCGGAACGGGGGCCTCGGCCGCCAGCGGCGCAGGCTCCTCCGGCTTCTTGTGCTTGGCGCGGAACTGCTCCAGGGCTGCCCGGAGCGCCTCCACCGAGATAAAGTCACCGTCGACGACATTCGTCTTCTTGACCTTATCCATGATGTCCTCCAGCGTCAGGTCCGAGTACTCGTGCACCTCCACCTTGGTGGTGTAATGCGCGAACTGCTCCATGGCCTTCTCCATCTTGGGCCGCATCCCGACGCCCCCCAGGCCGCGCGTCATCACCATGCTCTTCCGGCTGGACGCGGGCGGGCACGCGCGCGACGCGGGCGGCTCTTCCGGGTCCGCGGCCTGGGGCGCCGTCACGGCCTTCCCGGCCGTCTGCTCGGAGTCCGCATTGGAGACGTGCATGAAAACATACTTGACCCGCTGTTTTTTCGGGTCCTCGGAGGTGCCGAAGTTCAGCCGCATGAGCCCGTAGAACTGCAGCTGCGCGTGGTCCTCCTCCCTGGCCTGCTGCAGCAGGCTCTCCCTCATCTCGTCCACGGAGCCGTCGCCCCCGCAGGCGAGGGGTAGCTTCTCGGGGTCTGGGCCCACCAGCGCCCAGTTCCACGCGCCCTCTGGCTTGGCCACCTTTCGGGAAACCAAAAGGTACCGATGCCTCTGCTCCCCGGGCCTCTCCCGGGGCGCGTCCTGACCAGAATCTCGGGACGAATCCAGCGATGGCGACGAGGCCCTCCCAGGAGGCCCCAGAAAAGGGAAAACGGGTAGAGGGTAGCGAGCGGTATGGGTACCTTTCCTTTCTGAGAAGCCGACCCTGCCCCCCCCCCTCCTCCTCCTCCTCCTCCTCCTCCTCCTCCTCCTCCTCCTCCTCCTCCTCCTCCTCCTCCTCCTCCTCCGTCGCCTCCTCTTCTTCCTCCTCCTCCTCCTCCTTCGCCTCCTCTTCTTCCTCCTCCTCCTTCTTCTTCTCCTCCTCCTCCTCCTCCTCCTCCGAACCTCTGCGAGGGCGGCGCGCCCCTCGAAGAAGCCAGCAGAGGCCTGGGCCGGCGCCTCCTCCGGCATGGCGCCCCGCTCGGCGCGGGCCGCGCGCCCCCGCGAGCCTCCGGAGCGCCGCCCACGCCCCCGTGGGCGCACATGGGCGGGGCGTCGGGGCCCCTCCGGGAGTCTCTGGAACCACCTCGGCTGCGGGCGATAAGAGATCGAGACGAGACGAAGTCGGGACGAGGAGGGGGAAGGAGGAGGAGGGAAGGAGGGGAAGGAGGAGGAGGAGGAGGAGGAGGAGGAGGAGGAGGAGGAGGAGGAGGCGGAGGAGGAGGAGGAGGAGGAGGAGGAGGAGGAGGAGGAGGAGGAGGAGGACAACAAGGAGGAGGAGGAGGAGGAGGGGGAGGAGGAGGAGGAGGAGGCGGAGGCGGAGGAGGAGGAGGAGGAGGAGCAGGACAACATCGGGTGAGGATACAAGTCGAGAATCCCCGAGATCCGGCGGTTCTGGGGGATGCCTCCCCCGCCGCGGCCTTCGCAGAGCGTTCCAGGATGCTCCGCTCTGGAACAGACTTATATACCCTCGTCCTAGCCCCGTCCGAGAAATCCCCCCTCCCCCTCCCCCTCCTCCAAAGCTTATTCTGTGCATTCCTGTCGCGGCGACGAGGGGGGCCCTTTCTGCCCCCCTCCCCACTCTAGCCGGGCCCAAATGCTGGGCCACCTCGGCGCCTCAGCCGGCTCCAAACCCAAGCCACGCTCCTCTGCCATCGTCCACTGTCTGCCGCGCGTGGCTCCCCTCTTCCTCTCGCCCTTCTCTCACCCGGCCTCGTGCCCCACAGCCCCTCGCTCCGCCACCGCGCCCGCCGCAGCAGGGGGCCCAACCGACGGCACGTCGAATGGCCCGGGTCAGACAGTGATCGCAACCTCGCCCTGAAGGCTGCAGGAGCTGGCGGTCCGCTCCCGAGACCATCCCCTCGAGGACGAGGCCATGCCAGGCGCGCAAGGCATCCGACGTCGTGCCGCGCTCCCCTGCACGCGCTGCTGCTGCCTCCCGCCTGCCACTGCAGCCCGGAGAGGGGCGAGGGCGAGCGGGCGAGCAGCAGGCAGAGCCCCGACGGCCGCGGAGGCGGGAGGCCGGGGCTGGCGGGGCGAGGCAGGAGGGCGGGCCCGCGGAGGGGGGGCATCTGGTCGGCGGGCGCAGGAAGATGCGGCGTGTTTTTTCCCAGATCCTAAGGGTGAGGTTCGTGTTATTCCCACTACCCAAAGGATAAGATTCTTGTTGTTTCTCCGACCGCGCCGACTCCTCACACCTCCCTCCTCCTCCTCCTCCTCCTCCTCCTCCTCCTCCTCCTCCTACTCACGAAAGAAATATGATGCTGATGATGCGAATGATGATGATGATGCTGATGCTGATGCTGCTGCTGCTGCTGCTGATGATGATGATGATGAAACTGATGATGATGATCCTGATGATGGTGATGATGCTGATTATTATTCCCCACATCCAAAGGATGTGATTCTTGTTTTCCGCCATATTCAAAGGATGGGGTTCTATTTCTCCATATCCACAGGAATGGGGTTCTTGTTTTCACCGACCGCGCCGAGAACTCACCTCCACCTCCTCCCTCCTCCTCATCCTCCTCCTCCTTCTCCTCCTCCTCCTCATGTTCAATTTTGTTATGCCATGACATGCTATGCTATGGTTTACGTTATGTAATGTCATGGTGTGTTGTGGCATGCTGTGGTACGGTATGGTATGGTGTGGTCTGGTATGTTATGCTTTGCTAAGTCATGCTGTAAGGCGATCTGATGTGTCACAGTATGCGGAATCATGTTATGATATAATGCTGGTGATGATGATGGTGATGCTGATGATACTGGTGGTGATGGTGATGGTGATGGCGATGGCGATGGCGATGGCGATGATGATGATGATGATGATGCTGCTGCTGCTGCTGATGATGATGATGATGATGATGATTTATGATGATGATGCTGCTGATGATGATGATGCTGATGTTGATGATGCTGCTGATGAGGATGATGTTGTTGTTGTTGTTGCTGTTGTTGTTGATGATGATGATGATGATGATGATGATGATGATGATGATGATGATGATGATGATGATGATGATGATGCTGGCGGCGAAAATTATGAGGATGTCTCGAGCGAGGCGCGCGTTTCAGCAACCCCAGGGGGGAGCCGCCAGGGGGTATCTCACTCCTCCGTTCGCGCCAAACTGGCGGGGATGTCTCGAGCGGTTTGCCTGTTTGCTGAACCAACATCCTCCGCTTTCAGAGCAGATTTGGAGGCTGCCTCGAGTGAGGCGCTCTTTTTCGCTCCCAAGTGGGGCCCGAATTTGAGGATATTTCGATCAGTTTGCCTGCTTTGGTGGCCAGACTCGTGGGCACGGATCCTCCCCAGGATGCCACAGGAGGCTCCATCAGGCTCCAGGCGGCCCCAGGAGACAACAGGAGGTCCCAGGAGGCATCAGGAGGCAAATATAGACTCAAGAGGACACAGGATGCCCCAAGAAGCTCCAGGAGGCACCAGGAAGCTCCAGAAGGCCTCAGGAGGCTCCAGGATGCTCCAGGAGGCCACAGGAAGCCCCAGGAGGCCCCAGGAGGCCACAAGAAGCGCCAAGAGGCCCCGGAAGGCACCAGGAGGCCCCAGGAGCAGGAGGCCTTAGAAGGCCACAGGAGTAGCTTCAATCCCATGTGTTGTAAGTATGCTCCTATAGATTGTGCCTCCCCTGGAGCACGAATCCTTGGTGTTTTACAGATGTTTCTACAGATGGTGCTTCTCCTGTGTATCCAATCCTAAGTCTTTTACGTATAGTCCTGTGATTGGGCCTCTCCTGGGGCACGAGTCCCTGGTGTTTTACGTGTGTGCGGCTCCAATCTGTAGTGTTTGTGTACGTCTGTTCCTATAGACTTTGCCTCTCCTGGGGCACGAGTCCTCCCCAGGATGCCCCAGGAGGCTTCAGGAAGCCCCAAGAGGCCACAGGAGGCCACACGAGGCTCCAGGAGGCCTCAGGAAGCCCCAGGAGGTTTCAAGAGGCCCCAGGCTCATGCGCAGAGACGCACTATTACTATTGAGATTCATCAACACTCCAACTCATTCACAATTAGATTCACTCCCATACCGTCGCTACTCAAGCCCGCGTATATTAGAAAACTCTTGCGCCAGACACTCACGGCGGACAGTCGATGCTAATAGATGCACATATTGGAAGTTCCATGCAGTGAATAATTCTCCGACCGCGCCGAACTCACCTCCTCCTCTTCCTCACCCAGAGTCGCGCTCAGGGCCACTGAGGTTATGATAGGATGTTGATGATGACTGTGATGACGATGACAATGATACTGATGGTGGTGATGATGAATCTGATTCTGCTGTTGATGATGATGGTAATGACGTTGACTATGATCATGACGATAATGACGCTGATGATGACGCTGATGATGCTGCTGCTGATGATGATGATGATGATGATCATCATGATGATGGTAATGACGATGATGACGATGATGACGATACTGATGATGACGATGACGATGATGATGATGATGATGATGATGATGATGATGATGCTGATGCTGATGATGCTGATGTTGATGTTGATGCTAATGCTGTTGCTGATGATGAAGACGATGATGCTGCTGATGATGACGCTGATGCTGCTGCTGATGATGCTGATGCTGATGATGACGATGATGATGGAGCAGATTTTGAGGATGTCTCGGGCGAGGCGCTTGTTTAAGCACGCCCAAACGGGGCCGCCAAAAGATATCTCACTCCTCCTTTCGCCTTCAGATTGCGGGGATCTCGAACGCTTTGCCTGCTTGAAACGTCCGCCACTTTCGGAGCAAACTTGGAGGATGTCTCGGGCGAGGCGCTGGGTTTCACACAGAGTGGGGGCGCCGGGGGTATCTCACTCGTCCGTTAGCGCCCAGATTGCGGGGATGTCTCGAAAGGTTTGCCTGTTTGCTGCCGCAACATCCTCCACTGTCGGAGCGAATTTGGAGGATGTCTCGAGCGAGGCGCTGGTTCGCACACCCCTTGTGGCCCAGACTCAAAGGATGTCTCGAACAATTTGCCCGTTCTGCTGGCCAGACTCGCGGGCACGGATCTTCCCAGGATGCCGCAGGAGGCTCCAGCAGGCCCCAGGAGGCCCCAGGAGGTCCCAGGAGGCGTCAGGAGGCCACAGGAAGGCCCAATGGGCCCCAAGAGGCCCCAGGAGGCACCAAGAAGCTCCAGGAGGCTCCAGGGCCCCCCCGGGTGTTCCAGGAGGCCACTGGAGGTCACAGGAGGCCCCAGGAGGCATCAGGAGGCCACAGGAAGGCCCAATGGGCCCCAAGAGGCCCCAAGAGGCACCAAGAAGCTCCGGAAGGCTCCAGGAGCTCCCCGGATGTTCCGGGAGGCCACTGGAGGTCACAGGAGGCCCCAGGAGGCCATGTGAGTCCTCCAGGGGCTCCAGGAGGCCCCAGAAACCACCAGGAGGCTCCAGGAGGCGACAGGAACCACCAGGAGGCTCCAGGAACCACCAGGAGGCCCCAGGAACCAGGAGGCCCCAGGAATCAGGGGGCTCCAGGAGGCCCCAGGAACCACTAAGAGGCCCCAGGAGGCGACAGGATGCCACAGGAAGCGGCAGGAGGCACTGGGAGGCCCTGGCAGGCCCGAGGAGGCGGCAAGCCCGAGGAGGCCTCATAGGGCCACAGGAGTGGCTCCCATCCCAGGTGTGTTACGTATGCTCCTGTAGATTGGGCCTCCCCTGGAGCACGAATCCTCAATATTTTACTCATGTCTCTATCGATTGTCCTTCTCATGTGTATCCAATCCTGAACGCTTTCCGTATGTTCCCACATATTGGGCTTCCCCTGGGGCATGAATCCTTGGTGTTTTACGCGTGCTTCTATAGATTGCCCCTCTCCTGTGGCTCCAATCCTAAATGTTTTACGTATGTTCCTATATATTGGGCCTCTCCTGGAGCACGAATCATCCCCAGGAGGCTCCAGGAAGCTCCATGCACCATGAGACCACACGAAACCCCAGGAGGCCTCGGGAGGCCACAAGAAACCCCAAGAGGCCCCAGGGGGCCCCAGAAGGCTCCAGGAGGCACCAAGAACCCCAATGAAGTTTCAGGAGGCCCCAAGAGGCCCCAAGCTCATGCGCGGAGACGCACTTGTACTACTGAGACTCTTTCACATCCCAATCCATTCACAACTAGATCCACTCCCAGACCGTAATTGCTCAAGTCCGTGTGTATTCGAAACCTCTTGCGCCGAAGCACTCGCGGCGGCTATGTCGATGCTAATAAATACATAGATGGGGAGCTCCACGCACTGAATAATTTGATGATACCAACGCTGGTGGTGATGTCGATGATGCTGATGACGATCGTGGTGATGACGATGATTATGGTGGTGATGCTGATGCAATGCTGCTGCTGCTGCTGATGATCATGGTGACGAGGGTGATGAGGATGATGTTGATGGCGGAACAGATTTTGAGGATGCCTCGAAGGAGGCGCTGGTGATGATGATGATGATGATGATGATGATGATGATGATGATGCTGGTGGTGGAAACGATGATAGTGGAACAACTTTTGATGATGTGTCGGGCGAAACGCTGGTTCCAGCAAACCTAAGAAGGAACCGCCACTGGGTATCCCACTCCTCCGTTCTCGCCCAGATTGTGGGGATGTGTCGAACGGTTTGTTTTTTTGCGCCCCCAACATCCCCCGCGTCGGAGCAAATGTTGAAGATGTTTCTGGCGAGGCGCTGGCTTTCGCACCCCAAGGGGGCCAGACTGCGGGGATGTCTCGGGCGGTTTGCCTGTTTGGTGGCCAACGTCGTCTGCGTTCAAAACAGATTAGGAGGATGTCTCGGGCGAGGCGCTGGCTTCAACATTCCCAAGTGGGGGCCGCCAAAGGGTTTCTCACTCCTTCGTTCGCGCCCAGATTGCGGGGATGTCTCTAGCGGTTTGCCTGCGTGGGTAGCCAGATTCGTCTGCGCTCCGGACAGATTCAGAGGATGTCTCGGGCGAGGCGCTGGCTTCAACATTCCCAAATGGGGGCCGCTAGGGGGTTTCTCACTCCTCCGTTCGCGCCCAAATTGCGGGGATGTCTTGAGCGGATTGCCGGTGTGGGCAGCCAGATTCGTCTGCGCTCAGGACAGATTCTGAGGATGTCTCGGGCGAGGCGCGGGCTTCAACATTCCCCAAGTGGGGGCCGCTAGGGGGCTTCTCACTCCTCCGTTCGCGCTCAACTTGCGGGGATGTCTTGAGCGGATTGCCAGTCTGCGCCCCCAACATCGCCCGCTGGAGCAGATTTCGGACATGTCTCGGGCGAGGCGCTGGCTTTCGCACCCCAAGAGGGCTAGACTGCGAGGGTGTCTCGGTCGGTTTGCCTTTTTTTGGTGGCCGGGTTCGTCTGCGTTCAAAACAGACTCTGAAGATGCCTCGGGCGAGGCGTTGGCTTTCGCACCCCAACTGGTTCATACTGGGAAGATGTCTGGATGGTGATGATGATGATGATGATGATGATGATGATGATGATGATGATGATGATGATGCTGATGATGACGATGATCAAGATGATCATGGTGACCGTGATGATGTATCTGACGGCGATAACAGCGACGATGACGATGATGATGCTGATGGTGGTGATGATGTGGGGGGTGCCGCGCCGCGCACGGCAATCCCAATAATG